>CM049576.1:3513088-3640179 GCA_027123335.1 Amphiprion clarkii
TTTTTTGCCATTTGTGTTGTTTTTTTTAAAACCTTTTGCCCGTCATTATGGCTCCCAAGCATAAATGAGACTATTCTGATGGCAGCCTTCGAAGAAAAGGAAAGCCATCTCCATGGAAGTAAAGTTAGATATAATAAAACACTTTGAAAAGTTCCGACTGATTCGCATTACGTTGCAGCATCAGAATGAAATTTCATCATAAGTCGAGACCCCACTGTATCTCCAAAACTGCAGCTCTTGTGGCGTGTTCTGGTCTGCAGTGGTCAGCATCTATCTAAAGTCATCCATGGAAGAACAGTGGTGAACCAGTGACAGGGTCATGGGGGGTCAAGGCTCATTGATGGGGAGGAAGGCTGGCCCTTGTGGTCCAATCTAAAAGACGAGCTACTGGTGCTCAAACTGCTGAGGAAGTTAATGCTGGTTCTGATAGAAAGGTGTGAGAATATACAGAGCATCGTAGTTTGTTGCGTATGGGGCTGTGCAGCCTTCCTTCCTTCCTCCCTTCCATCCTTGTGTTGTTCGTTGCCAGACTTCTGCGTTAATCAGTGGGCATGAAAACATTCTCGTGTCTCAGCTGCTCGGCCTCCACATTCCTGCCGACCGTTTGTACAGTAAAAGTCTTTGTGCAACAACTCACAGTTCACATCACCTCATCAAGTCAGTTACATCCCAAATAAACTCCTTTTATTGTCTTTCAAGCAATTTTCTGTGCAAAATAAAAATAAAATAAGACAATTTCATGTTTTCCATGAAAACTCCCACTTTTATTCCTGTGCTAACATAACTGCACAAGGGTTTTCTAATCATCAATGAGCCTTTCAACACCATTAGCTAACACAATGTAGCATTAGAACACAGGAGTGATGGTTGCTGGAAATGTTCCTCTGTACCTCTATGGAGATATTCCATTAAAAACCAGCCGTTTCCAGCTAGAATAGTCATTTACCACATTAACAATGTCTACACTGGATTTATGATTCATTTAATGTCATCTTCATTGAAGAAAAGATGCCTTTCTTTAAAAAATAAGACAATTATAAGTTACTGTTCTGGATTTGTAAATATCTGTCTATAAATTGTATTTATTTACTGTTTTTACTTCTTTATTTATTATTATTTATTTTTATTTTGTTTTCTATAGTGGTTTTATTATTCTGTTTTTCTTTGTTCCTGGACTGATACCTACAGTGGAAACCAAATTCCTTGTATGTTGTGTACATTCTTGTACTTGGCCATGAAAGCTGGTTCTGATTCTGATTTGGGTATGCAAATACCTTGTATATGCTTGTATATGTTTGTTTGTCTCCCACTATTGAGTTAAACACTTCTGTCTGTTATTGTTTTGTCCTAAACATAAAGATATTTAGTTTACTGTCATAAAGGAGAAAAGAAACGTGAATTTTTTTTGACATTTAAGAAGCTGGAATTAGAATTTTTGTTGCATTTTTTTCACCTTAAATTGGACTCATTTAAAAAAAATTGGTGGTATTTGTTGGACTTTTGTACTCATTCTGCAGTTCATTCACACGAGTCTTTGACTGGCAGCTTGAAGACAGTTTGGTTTCTTTGCATCAGAAATGTTGCTGATTCAAGTTTGTTGGCCCAGAAAACTCTCTCCGTCCTCCGGCATTGTTCTTCTCTTTCCTCTTCTGGAGGTCAGAGGTCACACCTTGACCCGCCTCATCACCATGCTGAGCTCATTTCCTGTTTCATCAGAGAGGCAGGGTGTTGTTATTAACACAGGAAGCTCCCTGCCTGGGCGCGGTAGATGTGTTGTTTGTATTTACAGCATCGGGACGTGAAGGTTTCGTCTTTTACACTCAAAACGACAAAGAACTTTGCTAACATTCATCTGCTTGAGCTAATTTTTTGCTGTTTTTTGCTCCTTATTATTTTAGTGAATTCTCAGAATGGAGACAATCATTGTAAAAGTGACTAAAATAAAATGTCTTGATATAAATAAGAGCCTGAATGTGATGGTAGCAGAGAATAACAGGACTGAAAAGATGTAATTCACAGAAGTTATAAGGCTGAAAAAGCATAAAAACATGGTGGACAGTGGTTTCCTGATTCTAACAGCAGCTCATCAATATTACATTCATGATTACAAGAGACGTTCATAAATGGTGAAATTAAATACATATTTTTGAAAAGCACATTATACTATGAGTATATTAATCCTTCCAAGTCCACGTCTGCAGTAAAATAAGTATCTATCAGCATTATTACACTTGCAGAAATCACATAAACATGTTTTTTATGTTTGATTTCCTGCAGCTGATAGAGCACTGATCAGAACATTGATTATTATATTGGTATTTATTACAGAGAATATTCAATCAGTAGCATTAATTTCACTTTGATTTGCATCCTGCATTATGGGATGGTGTCAGACCTAAATACACTTCAATACAACATCATGTTTAAATATGTGAAGTTTAAAGTTTAACAGCTCTAATGTGCAGCTGCCAGTTATCAATAATCAGCTGCATTGATCAGTAAAATAAATATATTAACACATGATTTACAGTTTTCTACCAGCATTCCTGTCCTGCATCATTTACAGCAGCAGAACTTTTTATATTCCTTGTAGCTCTACATTAAAACAACCTGTTGACTGAAGTAGGAAATGATTGGTGCATTTTTTGGAAAAGAAGAATCACTTCACACTTTTCCTTTTATATGAAGCAGAAATTGATAGATAGAGGCTTTATTGTCATTGTGAAGAATACAGCAAAACTTGTGCAGAAACTCACAGCAGTTAGCAGCACTGCAATATAAAATACTCTTAAAAAATGAAATTAATATTAAAAGAATTAGGTTATATTCGCTACCGTTCAAAAGTTTGGGGTCACCCAGACAATTTCATGTTTTCCATGAAAACTCACACTTTTATCCATGTGCTAACATAATTGCACAAGGGTTTTCTAATCATCAATGAGCCTTTCAACACCATTAGCTAACACAATGTAGCATTAGAACACAGGAGTGATGGTTGCTGGAAATGTTCCTCTGAACCCCTATGGAGATATTACATTAAAAATCAGCTGTTTCCAGCTACAATAGTCATTTACCACATTAACAATGTCTAGACTGGATTTATGATTCATTTAATGTTTTCTTGATTGAAAAAAACTGCTTTTCTTTCAAAAGTACGACATTTCTAAGTGACCCCAAACTTTTGAACGGTAGTATATAAATGTACACATGGTACAGCGCAACAGTGAAAGTTGACCAAAAAAAAAGTTGTAAACCACCTTCATTATACCTAATATCCGTGATTAGTTAGTTTTTGTAGAGTCGACTCACACACAGAAAGTCTAGAAGTGTTGAACTTGTTTCGTCGTGCAGATCTCTGGTTGCTATGTTCCTGCTTGTTGTGTTTCCTGACCAGCACATTTTGTTGTTGATGGCAAGATTTGAGAGGAGGGGACTTAGACTTCGTTGTTGATGTTGCTTAAAAGTTTAACCAGGTACTTTTTTCTCCCCCTAAAAACTTCCATGAAAGTTGTCCTCCTCCAAGGACGGTTCCTATGGTTACCTGCAAGCTAGCACCGGGTAGTTTGTTTTGTTAGTTTTCTTTACTAAGACAGTTGGAATCTTTAGTCATATGCAAGACTGGCAGCTGCTTGGGAACCTTTGCTATCATCACTCTTTTCTCCAATGTGATGTGAACACAGCACTAAGCATCAGTAGTATTTAGAGGGGAGTTTAGTTTTTGACAGTTTAACTTTATGAGCAGAACAGATTCAATTCAGTTCAAGGCCTATAGAGCAGTTGGACACAGAACAGCAGCAACAACTGGGTAATAGTAGCAGCAGCCATGAGGTAGCTGAAATCGAACTAATTAATCCTCCTGTTGTCCTCATTTACGGGCACCAAAAAATATTGTTTCCTTGTCTGAAAAAAATCAAAAAATTCTGCAAAAAAATTCCCCAAATTTCAGAAAATTTGCAAAACCTTCAGGAAGAAAATTCCAATAATTCCTTAAAAGTTCTATTTTTAAAAAATCCCCCAAATTTGGCAAGAAAATTCTTGTAAATATTTTCAAAAAATGAGGAAAAATCTTCCAAAAATCCTAAAAATATCTAAAGTGATTCCATATGTATCAGTAAAACTTCTAACATTGTCTTTAAGAACATTCACAAAAAAATCAACCAAAATAAGTCCCGATAAGTCCACAGTGGTGGATTTGTAGTAGGATCACAATCGTGACCGTCAGCAGGCAGCAGACGTAGTGTTCACTTGTTGTCATAGTTACAGTGACGCCGTGCCGCTATCTGGCAATGATACAGAAATATTTAACAAAACCGTGGATCCAGACTATAAGCCGCATCACTGCCAAAATCTAATCACTTGGTCCTTGTGTCATTTATGACCTTCCCTGAAAATTTCATCCAAATCCGTTAGTCTGTTTCGAAGTAATGTTGCGCACAGACAGACAGACAGACAGACGCCGATCGTCACATAACTTCACCGTTCCTTGGCGGAGGAATAAATAGCAGAATTACAGCAATTTCATGGGGTGTTATTTAATTTGCAGGTGGATTGATCATAAATAATGATGGATGTGACATCAACATGCATAAACATCCATTAATAATTTAAATAAAGGTGCTACAGAACCAAGTTTTTGAACTTTCTTCAGTATCACAATAATCCAGTGATAGTAGTCAGGACATTAATGGGATACATTACAATCATAAGTGGCTACCTGCTAAATTGGCCTACTTTTAATACCACCAGTTTGATAAAATGTACACAAAAACAGGCTAAAAACTGAGATTGTGGGATATTAGCGGTACTTACCTATTAATAAGCCTGTAGAGTGCTTTTACGAAAATTTTCATCGAAAATATCTATTTTAGTTTATGAAATTGACGGAAATGTCCTCTATTTTTACACAAACAAACCAAAACCCCCCAGAAATACCAGATTAATTTAAAATGCAAGAGAATGAAGCGGATTAAAAATTAACCCAGCTCCCTTAGAGAAAACAGTCCTGTCTGTTTGCAGCTTTACATAAGATGAAGTTGTATGTTGTTTTTTTTTGTTTGAACCTGAACCTCTGGAACACGAGATGCTTCCAGATAAATTCACATTGACGGTCGTCTTTATCAGCAGCTGGGAATCAACGCTGGAGAAGCCGCTCACTGGCAGCTCTGGTTTATCGCCGCTGCTGCGTGTTGGAACAAGTTACCTGGAGGGAATGTGGCCTTAAAACTCCCACTTTAACTCAGCCGGTGTCCTCTGAAACATGTCAGAGACGTGAGATTTAGGGATGAGTTCTAGAAGAGTCCTGGAATCTATAGGAGCTGATTGGCTGTTTTGTTGAGTTGTGGACGAGCTTTAACCTGCACAGCTTCTCTCTAAGCTCCAAGCACATTCTGGGTGTCTTTCTTTTGCTCCTGTCACATATTTCATCTTTTTTTTATACTGAAATATAAACTTCTGCATCTCTATAGAAACAGAACAACGTTGACTGGAAGTACAGAGAACTCAGTCATGTCTTCTGTGCTGTATGACACAGATACAATGCTAAAAAAGGAGAAACAACTGTTGAATTTTTATTGTTTATTTTACGAAGCATGAAAATGAAACCCTCCAATCAACATATAGAACATTATTAAGTGCCCTCAGATGTTCCCAATAATAAAAAAAAAGCAACTCTACATGCTACAGATATTTTACCATTTGCATTTTTCACTTGTTTTTACATTTCCCTCCTATGCTTTCTGTGTAAACACTGCCTGCAGGTCAGCTAAAAATCCCAGAATTTTTGTCACATGACTGTTGGTCACAGCTTAGTCAATAATAGCTTCACAGCTTTGCCAAGGAGTGCAGAATTTTTTAGTTTTTTACAGAATCTAGCTATAGCAAACAGTAAATTTTTGTTGAATTTTTAAATGAGACAAAGTAAATTTCATTAAATATCGTGAAGCTTAAATTCTCAAGTATCCTCTGTGCAGGGTGACAATTAAAATGCCATAAATCATTTAAAAATAAGGATAAATGAACTTGGAATTTCCATTATTTATTTTACAAAAAGTTTTTAAAAAACTCAATATGTAAAACATTTTTTAAACATGTGACTCTTCATACTATAGATTTTTGACCATTTACATTTTTAACTTGTTTATCATTTTTATGAGCCAACACTGCCTGCAGTTCAGCCTTTTTCAAATTTTTGTCACATGACTTTTGGTCACTGCAGATTCAGTCATGGTTTTGCTGTTGTGCCAAGAAGTGCAGAATTTTTGGGTTTCCATGGAATCTGGTCATAGCAACGTGTTTGTTTTTTTATTATTTTTATATTTTATTAAAGTGAATTTTGATGAAATACCACAATTTTAGGCTTACATTTAAAACGACAACTCACATGCGAACAGTTAAACTCATTTTGGAGATATTTTTTTACGGATAACATGTCTTTAAAACCTGCTGACTCAGTATGGTCTGATAGTAAATGATTAATGTGTCGTCTGAGCTCCTTTAAAACCATAACGTCTGTGCAGAGTCAGCAGCAGTCAGAATCGCTAACTTCTATCTTCTTTAACAGAGCTGCAGCTTTGCATATTCAAGAACACAAGAACAGGATTCTTCTTAATAACCAGATTCTATTAAAAACAACAAAATCCTGCACTCTTGTGCACAGCTGTGAAGCCATTATTGACTCTGCTGTGACTAATAGTCCTGTCGCAAAAATTCAGGGACTTTTCAGCTGAACTGCAGGCAGTGTTTACAAAGAAAGCAACGGAGGCAGGTGTAAAAACGAGTGAAACAACGTAAATACTAAACTATCTTTAGCATGAAGAGTTGCTTGTTTTTTATTTGAAACACTTGTAGGCACTTTAAAAATGTTTTACATGTTGATTCCAGATTTTTTAAATTTTTAGTAAAATAAATAATATTTTTTTTAATGATTTATGGTATTGTAACTGTGTCAGGCTCCATATAGGATATCTTGACATTTCATAAAATTGTCTCATTTAAAAATTCACCAAAAATAAAATGTTTTCTTCAACCAGATGTTGTAAAAAACAAAAAAATTCTGTGATCTTTGTCACAGACGAGAAACTATGATTGGCTCTTCTGTGACTAATAGTCATGTCACAAAAATTCAGGGACTTTTCGGCTGAACTGCAGGCAGTGTTTACACAAAACACATACTAGTATGCAAGTATGAAGCATCAGAAACATTATCTCCGTTTCTTTCACAGAAAAAGGCCTTAGGATATATTGTTAGCATGAGGAAACACAAAAACAGGACATTTCCTAATAACTGGGGCACTCGTGTCCCTGTAGTCGCTCTGGGGCAGTTGTAGGGCTGGTGGCAGTAAGGAGAAGCCCCGTGTGAGTCGGGGGTTAAAACCCTGAGGCCTTTATCATCACATCTGTCATTTCACATGACGTCGTGTACAGATGTGCTCCAATCTAACCTGACAGATGTGTGTCTGCGTGTCCTTAAAGTGTCGGATGTCGTACAGTAGAAGTTGATTCTTTCACCGTTTTATCGAGGAGGCTGAGGATCGTTAATGGATGTTGCTGTAACGCTCTGCCAGGAATAGTTGTGTTAGCCAGCAGGATGAAAGCAGCACTGACTGGCTCTTTGTTTCTCGGTCGCGCTGTTTTAAATAGCACTTCCTGTGAGTGTGCGGCCCATGATGCAACGCTGTTCTCGCCTCTGATGCAGTCTGTACAGTTTCAGTGGACTCAGACTAATCCAGTCAGGGTTTGGAAATAACTTTACCAGATGTGGGTTTTTTTTTTGTCTGTTCTGTGACCGGTGGGAAAATGTTCGTACCAAAATAATGAAGTAATAAAATTAAAAAATGGTTAACATTTTTTGCTTCTGATCTGTTTCAACTCATTTAATATTTAAAATCTGCTGATACTATTTTCTGTGCTGTAGATTAGCCTGAAAAAAAATATTGCCTTTGCATTTTAGGATTGGCAACTAAATACAAAAAACTGTGCAAAAATAAACTTCTTGCATTGCATTCTGTAAAAAACACAAAACTCTACGCTAAAAATTCACTAAAAATTCACCAAAAAATTAACTGTTTCCTGTAACCAGATTCTGTAAAAAACTAAAAATTCTGCTCTCTTTGGCCCAGCAGCGAAATCATTATTGACTCCACTGTGACCAGCTGGCGTTTAGCAAAAATTCAGTCACTTCTCAGCTGAACTGCAGGCAGTGTTTACACAGGTTTTTTAAAGATAACATGCCTTTAAAGCCTCCTGACACAATATGTAAAATGTTATGTATCATTTGAGCCTCTTTAAGTCATAACGTCTGTGCAGATGGTCAGTAGAATTCATGATTTTTTTTTCTGTTTTGCTACTAATGGGTAAATATTCGTACCAAAATAATGATGTAATGAAAACAGGGACTGACAAATTAAGGGTTTTTTTTTTGCTCCGATCTCATCCGAATCATGTATTATTTGAAATCTGCTGATACCTGATACTATTTTCTGAGATAGCACACACTTAAAATATTGTACATTAGCTCAAAAAACAAAAACAAATAGCCTTGGCATCTTAGGATTGACAGTGTGGCATGCATAAATGCAAAAAACTATGGAAAAATAAGCCGCTTGCACTGCATTCTGTGAAGAACACAAAATAGTCTGCAAAAAAATCACAAAAAATTTGCCAAAAATTAACTGTTTCCTGTAACCAGATTCTGTAAAAAACAAAAAAATCTGCTCTTCTTGATGTAGCAGTGAAGCCAGTATTGAATCCACTGTGACCAGCTGGCGTTTAGCGAAAATTCAGTCACTTCTCAGCTGAACTGCAGGCAGTGTTTACACAGGTTTTTTTTTAAAGATAACATGCTTTTAAAACCTCCTGACTCAATATGGTCTCATAGTAAAATGTTATGTATCATCTGAGCCCCTTTAAAACAATAACGTCTGCAGCAATGAATATTTTTGCTGTTTTGTGAGTACACACTGATGGGAAAATATTTGTACCAAAATAATGATGCAATAACAATAAGGACCTACCGATCACGGTTTTTTGCTTCTGATCTGATCCAAGATAAGACAAACACTATAAACTATAACTCAGAGGAATCTGCACCATGTGGAGCTTTAAAGGAAAAACTAAGTTAAATGTAAATGAAACAATTAACTGATTGATTTTTTTTTTTTAACAAAAACAGTCTAAATTCTGTGATGTCAGCTTCTCCAATGTGAATATTTTCTGCTTTCTTTCCTGCTCGATGACAGTGAACTGGATATCTTTGGACAAAACAAGACATTCAAGGAAACTCTGATCCACATTTTTCACCGTTTTCTGACATTTTAGAGACCAAACAGCCGCCTGATTCAGAAAAAAATCAAGAGACCTTTCAAGTATCGTAGATTAACCGTCAGTTGAAAATTACCTCGCTACGTTGCTACGCTAAAAATTTGCCAAAAATCAACTGTTTCCTGTAACTAGATTCTATAAAAAGTGCCTTCTTTGACACAGTGTTGAAACCATTTCTGACTCCACTATGACCAGCTGTGGTTTGGCAAAAATTCAGTCACTTCTCTGCTGAACTGCAGGAAGTGTTTGCACAGAGAAGATAGGAGGCAAGTATAGAAGCAAATTAAAAATGCAAAATTGGTGAAGAAGAACAGTTTGAATAATGTCCATTTTGAAGAGACTTTTTTTTTATGCTTTATGGCATCCTAACTATGTCATACTGCACAGAAGATATTTCTAAGTTCTCTCTTCTTCTAGTCATGGTTGTTCTGTTTCCATAGAGGTGCAGGACTTTATATTGCAGTGAAAAATGAGCCCGAAATGAAGAAAAATGGAGCCAAAAACAGCCACAAAATACCTTACTAAGTCATTGTAGTGCACCAAAACAAATGTATTTGTGACACAAAAAGACCTTTTCTTTAAAATTTTTGGTTGATAAAAACCATCTATTTTGATTGAGTCAGTTTCAGACACAGAATCAAGCTGTGAGGCATCTTTAATGACATTTAAATCAACATTAGTGTGTCAGTTTGGCGGTTTTTCCTGCTCAGAGTGGGATTTGTCGGCTCAGTCTCTGTTGCCTTATTTGGCAGAAATCTGCACATTTTCCTGCTATTTGGGACCATTCAGTGCACAAAAATGTCTATTATACTTGAGTAAATAGACCCCAATTACCAGGACTGGTAATAAACTGAAGTACTATTTTTATTTTCAGCTGATTTTCCTTTCGGTGCAACTTTAAACCTCCTTGGGGGGCGCCAAAAATACCTTTATTTGCAGGAAAAGTGCTGGTTTTCTCTGAGCGTGGGAGTGTGATTTGGCAAGACTCTGAAGTCCACATTCCTGCTTTTTGGTCTGGCAGCACTTTTCAGTGACTGATGTTGTTTCTCTTTGTTTCCTCTCGACTCTGGATGACAAATAAACAAGACTGACGCGAGATTTTAATGGCAAATTTTAATCCAACGCCGTGGCTCCAAACGCCGAACACAATAGCACAACACACACCTTTTCCGCGATAGTTGCCGCCAGAGGAAATGAACTCTTGTCCTGTTCTCGCTCCGCTAACAAAACAGAATGTGTTTTCAAGAGGCTGAGAGTTTCGGCCTCCACAGAACAATGCGGAACAATTGGCCTGACATTTCTGGGCCTTATTTGGCCCCCGCTGATAACCGAGGTTGATGTCGTTGTTGTTGTTGCCGAGCTGCAGCCGGATGTGAAGTCACCGGCCGTGGCCTCGAGACGCCGCACTGTTGGAAGTAGAAGTTTGTGGAAGTAGAAGTTTGTGGTGACGGATAGAAAACCTCAGTGCTTGATTTTGATCTCAAACTAGTTGAAAATCCTTCTTTAATGAATGCTGTAGTGTTCAGTTCAGAGAAAAAGCTTGAAAGTTGTCTGAAAGTTTCAACACAGGCTGAACATCGCGGTCTTTATGAAGGTCAATTTACAGCAAGACTTCCTTAGTTTTACCTCGTAATGAAGTATCATCTTGTATTTAACGCAACTTGGATGGAAAACCTCATTTATTGTCTTGTAAAGTAAGTTTTTACCGTCAGTCAAGCTGCATCGATCGACTGCTTTCCTTCCTTATATACTTGCTAATTATATTTGATATATTTTTATTTTATTTTATTTAACTTCATTTCATTTTTATTTCACTTTATTTTTAATTTATTTTTAATTTTTATTTTAACATTTCAAAAAATTTTGACAAATTAAGTCATTTTGGATATATTTTACGCTCATTTTTTGTCACTTTAAACAAATATTCAAATTTTTAGTGCCTTTTCAAACTTTTTTATCTACTCTGCTCATCAGCTGTAAAGATGTTTCACCGTGCTGAATGTATCTTCAACAACTTGCTCTTCTGTTTATTGTTTTTGAGCCATACTACATTTTTAATATGGATCCAGTTTGTTTTATTTAGCTACATACTTGTGTCCTCTCCGTTCGGTGTGGACACTGCCTGCAGTTTTATCGAGTATTGTGTTCATTTTGAAATGAGACCTTCAGAATAAAGAGATTTTGATGAAATATCTTATTTTTAAGCTTATATTTGGTCTGTCATGAGTAGTTCAGGGATCGTCAGAAAGGTAGAAATCAACCTTTCTTTCTGTTTGTACAATTTCTGCCTCATATAAATGGAAATTTGGGCTTTTTAAAATTAATCATAGATAAGTTATTTCAAATTTGATTGCGGTTGAAGGTTCAAAAATATAAAATTTAATATTCCAAACTCGAATTTAATAAGATTGCAGATAAATCTACCAAGAAAAACCATAATTTCATTTGAGAAAGCAAATTTTGGGAAATTTTTGCTTGTAAAATGACTAAAATTGTAATTGATTATCCAAATAGTTGCTGATGAATTTATCTAACGGTCAGTTTGTCAGTTAATTGATTTACTGTCACATCTGTGTTTACTGTAGATATAAATTCCCACCTAAGAAGATAAATGGTTACTGCAGTATAAGGAGTAGTTTTAGTTGCAGCAATGTGTTGCTCAACAAAGTTGATGATTTCAAAACCAACCATCGTTGAGCCTGTAACAGTGCCCCCTGGTGTTTGGGTTGATAAAAACAGAACGATTAAAAAAAAAAAAAAAACTGCAGACAATTTTCAGTCGATGTTATATTTTTATTACAGCCTGCATTTAGAAATTAATTTCTTTATAAGTATTTGAACATTTTCTTTTACATTTCAACACAATTTACTTATTACGTATTAGAGCGACAGTTAAACAAAATGCAAATAAATATCTAGTATGACAGTGAATCATCAATCCTACCTTAATTTTCTGTTATTTTAATACAGTTTAGACTAATATATGTCTGTAATTTATGCAGAAACAGTTCAATTTATCCCATTATCTGTGGTTCTGTGAAGTCTGCAGGTTAAAGTTGTTGCATTGAACGATGAAATGAGGTCGACTTGTCCATAAGTTTCTCCTGAACGAATCACGTTTCATTGCTCTATGTCTGCATTATTTGTTCTCGAGTCCTTTTATACTTAATTTCCTCTGTTCTCCCTGCAGACCTGTCAAAGAACCGTCTCACTGACGTCCCCTCGGAGGTCTGCCACCTGGTCGCCTTGGAGACACTAAACCTGTACCACAACTGCATCAGGACCATCCCAGACAGCGTCATCAGCCTGCAGTCGCTCACCTCCGTCAACCTCAGGTAAACACTCGCACACTCTACGTCACCCTGCCTCCCCGTCGCCAGGGAGACGCTGTCGGGTTTAAGAGAGCGTTGCATTCTGGGTACGATGGTCGCTTCTAAACTCATGCAGATTTTGTGCACAAAGGTTTGAATCTGCTCTGTTTTGGTGCAGAAATGTTCCAGTCAGCTGAATATATGTAATTTATACATAAATGTTTAAATGTTTAGCAGACTGACCTTACTGTTTATTGACTGTTTCTCTGCATTTTTACATTTGCAAAGAGCTCTTAAAACACTAGCAGTAGGACTCTGATACAATATATACATAAGTATAGAGCATCTGTTCAGGTTTTATTAACTCCTGATGAATAAATTCAGAGTAACAGACTGGAAAAGATACAGATAATTAAGGTTCAGATGCACAAGCAAAAGTTTCATTCGCACTTTGCCTTCTGAACTTGAAGCAGTTTCAAAATGCTTTTTCTTTTCTTTTTTTTTAAGCTCCTGTGACATTTTTCAACCATTACTAGAAGGAGAAAGAACTTCAGCTTGTTTTTTTGCTCAGTATGACACAGCTATAATTAGAGATGGACTGATATGGGTTTTATAGGTCTGAGTATTGGTAATCAAGGAAGACCGATAACCGATATTTGGAGCCGCTATACGTTAAATGTTTTCACAGCATGTGATAGCAGAGAACCTGTCATTCATAATTAGACTTGTTCATTAGTCAGGGTGACTTTTATTGAATATGTGAAATAGAAACAGGAGTGATTATATTTGGACATTCACTTCTGTTTATGTGGGATCCACTGACAAAAATGTTTCGAAAAAGACTTAAATTTTAGTCGAAATCACTCAAAACTCAAGAAATGATTAAAAATTGTCCATAATGATTGAAAACTTTTCCAAAGAGATTCAAAAAATCTTCAAAATGGTCACAAAAATCACCCAAAATGACTTAAAGTTTTAAAATGACGACTTAAAATGTTTCCAAAGTGACTCATTATTCTCCAAATTCTGTAAAATAGAAACAGGAGTGATTAAATTATCTCCCCTGTTTATGTTCCATCCACTCAGATGAATCAGTTTGTCTCCAACTGTTCTTCTCTATTTTCCTAATATTCCATTGTTTTATCTTTTTTATTGCCCACTAAAGTCCAGATCTTTAAATCTTTATTAATTGTAATTTTCCAGATGCTGTTTCAGGTTAATCTGTGGCTGCCTTCTAACATAGCTGCTAGCTGTTAGCATAGCATTAGCCACTATGAGAGGAGCTAATTTCCTGGTTTGTGTTTCTTGTTCAGAGACATTTCTGAGAGCACAGAATGACGACAGACAGAGAAGAGGCTGATCAGACCTGAAGTAGTGCATTTAATTTATCAATAATCAGTCAATAAAAATCCAGATAACAATAACTGGAAAAATACTAAATATCGACCACTTTAATTGATCTATCCCTATGATAAAAAAAAAGAATTTCTTTGATCATTTACGTCACTAAAATAAAAAAACAAACCAGAATGAACCTGTACAGCATGTTTCCAATGCTGGAAAAATGGTGACTCTACTTACTACAGATATTTCACTACTCAGATTTTGAATTTGTTCAGCATAAAAGGCCCTTAATTTTTGTCATGTGGCTGCTGTTGTTTGCTGAGTCACTATAGGCTTCATGGTTGCACCAAAGAACGCAGAATTTTTAGTATTTTACAGAATCTTGTTAAAGCAAACATTTTTGACAATTTTTCTAAATGACACATGTAGAATAACGGAACTTTACGATTTTACTTAATCTGAGCTTAAAATCACGGTTTGGTTAAGTTTTCTCACAAGCCTGCCAACATGTCTTGTGAATCTGAGAGTTAAATGAGAATTCTGGTTAACAAAAGTGTGGTTGCTTTTGTATTTCATAATTATAATGAAGCTGCACGTGCTCAGTTAGAACCGAGGAGGCCTCTTGGAATAGAGGTGAAGCCACGAAAGAAGTCTCTAGTGAAGCAGTGAGGATATTAAAATGTTTCTAAATGCACCTTCTACTTCACCCCTGTTTCTATGACAACCAGCTTTTCAGGACAACAGTTTTCGAGTTTTAGGGTTCAGCATTTAGTTGCACATTAGAGCAGTGAATATCCTCATAAAGGCAGAAAGACACGTTGCAGTCAGGTTTGCGCTATTGAACGCAGCCTGGGACCGAATCAGAGTGACGAAGCAAAAATAAAACGGTGCTGTTGTGTTTTAATGTAAGCTCCGGTATTGTGTGTCGGCTTAGAGCTCCCACTGACTCGCTGCAGGTGTGTGTGTGATGCTGCAGGGTTTAAATCCAGAACACACACTGCACTGTTAGTTCACACACTCCGATGCTGACCTTCACACACCGACTGTGCTGAGTCTGGCGGTGTTTAAAGGTCAAGGTGTCCCTGCTGTCTCCACCCCGTCGTCGCCGTCGGCGACCTGAATCATTTCCGTCTCCTGATGTTCGACTTTTCGCTCCCGACCCGTTTGGCTCGGTGGTAATGATCTGGAATCCTCAGAGAGCGGCACTACGAATCAAGATTAACGAGTTTTGTCGAGCCTAAAGTCAGAGTTTTGATGCTAAGTTGGCGAGATCACCATGGTAACCGATGCTGATGCAGAGCTTCTGTGCAGAGTTTGGGGTTTAAATCAGCTGTAAGAAGCGTTTCCTGTTCCCTGAGTGTCCCGGCTGAAGTTTTATCTGTAAGCTAGGGATAGTCGGATTATCGTCATGTCCAGTATTTGGCTTTTTTCTGATTATCTGTATTTTTATTGACCAACTATTGATAAATGAAATGCACTTTTTCTCTTAGGATTTAAATGAAAAAGTGCAATTTTGATCTCGATAGTATTTCAACAATCCTGATTTATTTTTTTCCCATAATCATGCAACATTGGAGTATATTTTTATTATATAACGGAACATGTGTTTTTATGTTTGATTTGCTGCTCAGTCTGTTTCCATTGCTAGCACTGCAGCTGATGGAACACAGATTAGAAAACTGATTATTCTATTGGTATTTATCACAGGGAATGTTCAATGAAAAACATTAAGTTCACTTTGATTTGGCCAAAAACTGAAGTAATTTCCACATATCCTTCATTTTGGGACAGTGTCAGACCTACTGAATGACTACATATTAACTTACACGAACAACAATTTTCTACTAAAGGTCCATGAATTTTTATCCTGTGACTGCTGGTGGCAGTAGAGTCACTAATGGCTTGATGGTTATGCTGAGGAGTGCAGAATTTTTTGCTTTTTTACAGAATCTGCTTAGAGCAAATGGTTAATTTTTGGCAGTTTTTTTAAATGAGGCATTTAGAATTAAGTGATCCATCGTTTAGGTTTTGTCAAACCAACTAACACAAAGAAAGCCTGGCTATGTTAAGCTTGTCTTATAGTGCAGTTTGGTGTTTTCCAGGTTAATTTGGTTTGTTTGTGGTGCTGAGAAAACTGTAATTCATGTGAAAGTTTCAGTGGAAACCCGTGCATGAAGCATCTTTGGCACTTTAAGGAAGAGACGCTGCAAAAGTCCCTGCAAACTTGCGTTTCAAGTTTGTTGAGACTGTCACAATCTTTGTGTTGCAGCACCGACAGCTCCACATTCTGCGGTTTACACAATGCGTCCCATTCATTCATTCTTTACTGCATCTCAGCCAACAAACAGCTCATACTTCCTCTTTTTATGCTACTTTCTGTTTCACCTGTCTGCTCTGCTGTCTGTCATTTACTCGCTCCTTATTGGATGTTTGTGCAGCACTTTCCATATTTCAGCACCAAAATTGGTCCCAAAATATCAGAGCAAGAGACTGTTTGTGGCCAAAATCTCAAACCAACTTTCTCGAAACTATTACTAACGTAAATATCTGTAAAAATACAACTTTACTGCAACAGAGACACAGTCTGAAACAAGCTGAATTAATAAGACTCACCAAAAATATATGTAGTCCAGGTTTTGACAAACAGCAGCAGAAGTTTAGTGTACTGTTTCCAGCTGTTTAGGAATCTTTCCTCTGAGTTTGTTAGTTCCAGCTGTTTAGGAATCTTTCCTCTGAATTTGTTAGTTCCAGCTGTTTAGGAGTCTTTCAACTGATTTTGTTGCTTTCAGCTGTTTAAGAGTCTTTCCTTTGAGTTTGTTGCTTCCAGCTGTTTTGGAGTCTTTACTCTGAATTTGTTTCTTCCAGCTGTTGAGGAGTCTTTCCTCTGAGTTTGTCGCGTCGGCCTATTTAGGAGTCTTTCCCCCAAGTTTGTTGCTTCCAGCTGTTTAAGAGTCTTTCCTCTGACTTTGTTGCTTCTAGCTGTTTAGGAGTCGTTCCTCTAAATTTGTTACTTCCAGCTGTCTAAGAGTCTTTCCTCTAATTTTTTACTTCCAGCTGTTTAGAAGTCTTTCCTCTGAATTCGGTGCTTCCAGCTGTTTAGGAGTCTTTCCTTTGAGTTTATTAGATACCTGCAGCAGGATCCATATGAGCGTTTTCAAAGAAGGAAAGCTGCACAGATTTACACACAGATGTGCAGCAAAGTCAGACTGAACAATAAATTTTGTTACCGACTGCTCCAAATAGTTTCCAGTGCAAACTTTACTATGAGAGAATTGCATTTTTTGAAAAACCAAAACACACTTTAAATACCACTACCTGCAAAATGCTCCCAGTCTGAAGGCCTGCCCCATCAAGTGCATTCATAATTTAAAGAAAAATGACACTCATAAGTGCAAGAAAACAACTAGAATTCATAAAATTGTCTTCGCAAAGACACAAGTGGAGAAAATCAGTGTTTATGTAAGATTTCTAGCAAGTCTCCATATCTTGTTGCAGAAAGGAAGGATGATCTTGTTGATCATCATTTTCAGCTTTGTTGCGCGCGCGAACACACACACACACACACACACACACACACACACACACACACACACACACACACACACGCACGCACACACACACACACACACACACACACACACACACACACACAGAAACAGGAAGGACACTGCCTTCCTCTCCAGAAATAAAGCAGCTTTATTTTTAGTGTCTTTAAAGTCAAACAGCTTACTGTCACATCTGAAACAGTGACGCTTTTTCTTATATTGCTCATTTCGATTTGCACAATACTCATCAGTACTTCTTTACAACACCAGCAAGCTGTTTTGGGGTTCAGAAATGTGATATTTGAGTCATGTTTTCCACATGTTTTTGCACTGTTTGAACTTTAACTAGACAAATAGTTTTCCAGTGCAAACACAGCAGCAACTTTTCCAAAAGTAGTTATAATTCTAAGTTATCCCTGACACGAAGACAGGATGGATCAGGATCTAAACTACAGTTAAATAGTCGGGATACTTTAATTTTACTGTCAGTAAAGTAGTAATTTGATTATTATCACACGTGGACAGAAATTTTAGTGTTTAGGAAATCATAAATTAACTAAAGTGTCATTTATTGGGACAGTTTGATGACCTTATATCAGTTTAGATTTGGTATTGTGTTTATTAGTGCATTATAATATGCATTATGTATCACTGGTGTCCTGTTCAGTCTTGTTTTTATGACAAGTATCGGTTGTGTATCTTGTCACTTTGGTGTCTGAATGAAGAGCAGTGTAGCCCAACCATAGCATACCTCCAGTGTGTAAACTGTATCCTGAGTTTTATCTATTGTTTTGCTCCCCACTGAGAGGAAATCTTTGATAAGAGCTTCCTGCAGCTCATTCACTAAGATAAAAAAGTGTCACGTTTTAGACACATCTGATGATAATATGTGCGTGTGTTTGCATGTTAACATTTTCAAAATAGCTTCTTCTTCAGAAACATGCATGCGGGGAGAAAAAGGGAAGTGTTGGCGTGTTTTATTTCCTCTCATGGGGCTTTACGGGACAAAACCAACAGCGACAAACACTTGAGTCACAATGAAATCACATCATCAAAGTCTGCCATGCGTTCACTGCTCACCTCTTTACATTTAATTTTTAATGGCGCTTTGGAAGATCTCCAGTAAAATATTCATATGTGCTTCAGATGGACTTTTTCCTGCTGTGTCCTCGTTCGTTTTTCTCTGGTTGTCTGATTAAAAGCTTCATCATGTATTTATGTAAAAGTGACAGTGAAGAGATGTTGTTATTAACTGTGCCAGGGTTAGCATGATGGCTGATTTTGCACCTGTTGTCCCAAGTTAATAGAAGTGACTCTTAGCTTGCTTTATTGTAAAGTACTTTAAGGGTGGTTTTGAATATAAATATAGCACTTTAAAAGCAGCAAACAAATGTCTGCTCTGTAAAGATATAGTGGAGTGAATGGAGTTAATGCATCGTAGTGCATGAGTGTCCCTCCCATTGAAACTGTTGGCTCTTGCTCTTGGCTTTTTTCCACGTATAATGAGTTGATGCCAACTTGATGAGCTTTTCCTAAATGAATGCCACTAACATCTTTCCCTTTTTTTGTTGATGTTGTTCACCCTGTTTGTTTGGTTTTGGGCCTCTCTCTTTTAAGCCCTCACATTTTTTATAACCTATTTCCTGCTTCGGTTCCTCACGCTCACTAAACAGTTACACTGTTGGAACAGCAAAGGGAAATATCACCATTTGGCCTCTGTTTATTTTGCCGTTTTAAACCACAGACACCAGATACATGCTCTGTAGGTGACCGTTGCTTGACTTAACTCGTTTGTGCTGGTTGGAGGTCATTAGCCGTCACAGAACACTTTGTCATGGTGCCTCTTTACAAGCTAAACCACCACAATGCTCTCAATGCAGAAGAGGTAGAAGAGGCAGAAGAAGAAGAGGTAGCAGGTTTATTATCTAGGAAAATTATATCTTATGATTAAATGACAAAATACTTGATCAGGATGTCCATAATCTGAGCTGCTGATACTCTAATGACATACAGGGGTTCCAAAAGGTTACACACGATTTCTGTAAGATTTCCTGCTTGAACAGCGACATAAATATTAAATCAGTGAATGATGTTTGTGTTTTGTGTTGCAGTCGTAACCAGCTGGGCTCTCTGCCGGCCTGTTTGTGTGGTTTACCTCTGAGAGTCCTCAACGCCAGCAACAACAAGCTGGTCAGCCTGCCGGAGACCATCGGACAGCTGCACAGCCTCATGGAGCTGGTAGGACTGTTTACACCGTGTCGGTCGTGCATCACTGTGTTTTTGTTTGCATGCCGGTATGTGAATATCTTCAGCTCCATTGTGCCTCTCTTTCAACTGTTTTTCTGCATGAAGAGCTGATTTTCTTCCAACGTTATACTTGTTTTTAACCAGCTAAGTGTGAAAATGAAATCAGTTCTTAGTGTTTTCCTTTCTCTTTGTGAGCATGTTGCTAAACTTGCATTTACGTTTCACTAGAATCACTTTAACAGCTGTTAACCTGAGCTGTGTTTGCTGTTTTATCCTCTGCAGGACATCAGCTGCAACGAGATCACGGCTCTTCCTCGGCACATCGGCAGACTCAAAGCTCTACGAGAACTAAACGTTCGCCGAAACCTTCTCTGTGTTCTGCCAGAAGGTGAGTTTTTGTGGAAAAATCTCATCTTTTCTAGCATTAACTGTATCCCAGATGATGCTTTTTGTACATTATGTGTCTGAAACAACTTGCAGTGTCTCGTCTTCTTTCATGTTACTGTGATTTGGTTGGAAATAAATGACTTTAAGTGTGTAATTTTAGACCAAATTGGCATTTTTATCCGTGTAGGCAAGATTTTCCATTGACCCTAACCCTAACCCTTACAAAAGCATAATGTGTACTCAACAGTTCAACTTTCGACGCTGCTACTCGGGTAGGATTTGCAATTAAAGCCAGAAATAGAACAATCCCTTCTATATTGAAGATGGGGAGGGACGTGGGCGACCACAGAGCCCTGTGAATGCACTGCCACACCCGTCCCAGTCCCCAGAAATACACTTAACGCTCAGCGTGACCGAACGGTGACCTCCAATCCCCGAAGGTCTGAAATAAGTCGGTGACACGGAGACGAGTGACGACCACGAGCCTCTGGAGCTTCATCTGGAGGGACACCACCCAGACTGTCTGCTGATAGGCCGAGGGTGGATGGACTGGAGGGCTGCCAGTTCAAATCACCAGACCAACTGAGAAAAAAAGGGTTTTATTAAGAATTCTTCTCTCTTGAGTCAGTATGTGACACCAAAGAGTTTTTCTCTGGCTGCATCTATTTTAATTTTTGATGTTGTGTCTCTAAAATGGCAAAAAATCGATGCCTTCAAATCGTGTGTTTTGTTCAATGCAACCAGCAGACTTAGAAAACTAGCAGATGTTTATATTGACGAAGGTAGAATATGAGAATTTTGGCATTTTGCTTGACTCGTGCATTATTGAAATCACTGTTGATTCATTTTCCATTAGTTTTTTTCTTATATTAAACACTCTGAAACAAACATGATGCATTAGTTCCAATGAGCAGCAGTTAAACTGGCGTCTAATTTAATTTCATTTAGTGCTCTGTAAATGACTGTAAGCTGGTGGTCCAATAATAATCTTTTCAAGCTCCGTCTGTTTAATTTTTATGGATATTTTAGTTTGTATTAGATTCAAAGTGAACAAGCGAGACATTTTGTAACTTTGGGAGCAAACTGTGTTGTTTTGGGATGTTGTTTTAGACCAATATTGGTGCTAAAATGCTCCTAGATTGCTTCATGTATGTTACTGGTCAAAAGTTGGGGTCACCTGGACAATTTCATGCTCTCTATGAAAACTCACACTTTTACTCATGTACTAATGTAATTGCATGAGGGTTTTCTAATCATCGGTTACCGTTACAACATCATTAGCTAACACAATGTAGCATTAGAACACAGGAGTGATGGTTGCTGGAAATGTTACTCTGTGCCCCTATGGAGACATTCCATTAAAAATCAGCCATCAGCCATTTCCAGCTAGAATAGTCACTTACCACATTAACCACCACAACCACAACAGCAAAGACCAACAAAACAGCTTTAAAGACACACAGCATGACAACAAAGAGGCAAAAAAGTACTACAAAGAGACACAAAATGACTGGAAAAACCAACTGAACAACCCCGATACACACAAAACAACCACAAAGACACCTAAAACTACTAAAAAGACACAAAAACTGCTTTTCTTTCAAAAATAAGAACATTTCTAAGTGACCCCAAACCTTTGTATGGCAGAGTAAGTCAAAATACTTTCACTTGTGCTGTTCAGATTAGCGTTGAGTTGAAAATAATACCTAAATCTTCAGTCTGATCTTGTAAGATTTGGTTACAACTTTTTACAGATAAGTAAGCAGGATGCTTATTCAGAGGTGATATGTTCAGATGCCATCAGATTAAAGGAAAATAGTGTATTTCTGTTCAATAGACATATAAAAGAACACATTTAAACCAAATGCTAACTTGTCCTGGATCACCAATAGTTTGACTCGAATGCTTTCCTGTGTCTTCCAATGCTTTATACTCTGATATAATCCTTTTTCCCCATTTCAAACAAGACAGAAATCCCCAAAATCTGCCAAAGAAATGTAGATTTTAAAGCCAGTAGAATCAGCGGGAGTTTTCGAGCCGTCTCTGTCTTGGTTGTCAGCCGTCCAACATGGTGGTGGGTCTTTGATAAACAGACCAGTTAGTCCTGCAGACGGCTGATCCAGATGATGAACAGTTGCAGACTGTTTCCTGGATGATTCATCCCGCTTTACCCCCTGCGCCTCAGCTAGTCCCGTCTGTTTGGATTTACCGCTCTGTTTTGCTAGCCTGACATATGCTTTGTCCCTCCGCTGTTACTGTCGCCTCCTGGATTGATTGATCAGCTTTCAACTGGCTCAGCGGCTCGATGCCACGGCGACATGGAGGCTCGGAGCAGGCAGATTGGACGGCTGCCCCGAGGAAGGGAGGGATGTTGTTTTTGATTTAATATCTGTTGAGCCTGAGCAGACAGACTCCCTGAGATGAGACCACCATCGCTGTTTTTAAGGGTTTTTAAAGGGTCGGCCAAGCTGAGGGGTGGCAAAAGTGAAATGTTAGGGAGTCAAACTCAATTCTGAAGATCGGAGCTGCAGAGATGATGGAAAAGTTTCCCTTAATGCTACGCCCCGCTTTGGCTGAGGTGATTTGGCTCACCCTAAAAAAATTATATGAAACATGACTTTACCTGACTATAATATGTGTTCAGGCTACAACCATACAGCACTTTTTTTCACCTATAGCAGAGTAATAATGAGGTGCAGTCAGACCATTCTACACAGCACTGAGTCAGTGCTGTGTAGAATGGTCTGATTATGCAAGACTACCTCATAGCTTCATACTTACATCTCCAGTTTTTTGTATATTTTCCGATTCTGCTTCAAGTGCTGGTGCTTTGGCTGTGGTGATTGGGCTTATTTATGATGTGAATTAACTGAATAATTGAAATATTAAAGGTTAAAACCCTACAAAAATTATATAAACCATAACTTTACCTGACTATAACACGTTAACACAGAAACCCTATAGGGCTTTTTTTTTATCCTCCTATAGCAGAATGATAAAGAGGTGCAGTCAGACCATTCTACGCAGCACTGAAGAATGGTCTGACTATGTAAGACCCTCAGGGCTTTACATTATTTTTGTATATTTTTTGATTTTGGAGGGATGTTGTTTTTGATTTAATATCTGTTGAACCTGAGCAGACAGACTCCCTGAGATGAGACCACCATCGCTGTTTTTAAGGGTTTTTAAAGGGTCGGCCAAGCTGAGGGCTGGCAAAAGTGAAATGTTAGGGAGTCAAACTCAATTCTGAAGATCAGAGCTGCAGAGCTGGTGGAAAAATTTCCCTTAACACTCTGAACTCTGAGCAGTTTGTGAGCGTTTTTAGCTTTTCTCACATTTTCACTCACTGTGGGCTGATTTTGTACTACAATGTTAAGTTCTGCACCTCTATGGAAATAGAAAGTCCTTGAAGAAGTAGACCAAACTCAGGAAGGTCTTGTGTGCGGCATGACAAAGTTATGACGCTATAAATCATAAAAAGAGAAAAGTTACTCTTCTTGGACTATTTAGTTCCCAAAAACTGTAAAACACTTGGAACAGTTGTACCATTTCCAAATGCTTACATATGTTATAAGTACTGACCCCGCATTATATAGATATTTTCTGGGCGTTTTTCTTTTGTTTCTGTCACATTTTCACTCACTGTAGGTTCATTTTTTACTGCAGTATGAAGTCCTGCACCTCTGTGGAAGCAGAACAACCATGACTAGAAGGATGGAGGACTTAGAATTGTGTCTTGTGCTTTAAATCATAAAAACAGAAACGGCAAAAGTTACTCTTCTTGGATCATTTCATTCCCAAAAATCAGAAAATACTTGTTCTAGATGCCCACATGTGTCACTAATGCTGGAAAAAAAAGATAATCACTCTGCATACTATAGATATTTTACTCTTTACATTATGGATTTGTTTCCTTACTTTTCTCCTGCACAGCCTGCAGTTCATCCCAGTTTATCTGAAACATCCCAGATTTTTTATCATGTGACTGTTGGTCGCAGCTGAGTCACTAATGGCTTCACAGCTGCATCAAGAAATGCAAATCTCTTTGTTTATTACAGGATCTACTTAAAACTAAAAACTTGATTTTTTTTGTAAATATATGAGACATGTAGAGTTAAGTAGCTTTAAAATATCACAATTATAAGCTTCAATTTGGTTTTCTGATGAAATGTCATGTCACAAATGAGTAGTTCAAGGACCTTTGTTGAAAATCCACCTATTCTTTCTGTTTTTAGAGTTTCTGACTGAAGCTGACAACTCCTCATCCTAAATATACTTCAGTGCAGCACAAATCTTGATGCCTTCTGGTGACACGACAAAAAAAACCTTGACAATACATCAAACTTTGAACTTGAGCAAGGTGACAAATCACCCGGTTCCGAAGCTAATTACTGTTTTCCAAAAAATGGTAATCTCAGTGTACCATTCATCTTAACGTATTCAGGACAAATTCCTTCTGAGCGTGTTATTGAGGCTGAAATGTTGACAGTTCCTCAAGCGATTCACTTCAAAAACAGCAGATTTTGCATTTGTGTCACAGTGCGTAAAACAACACAACAGCCGTCTTACATAAACAGATTTTTAAAAGACACTTCCTGTGATGTGATTGTAGAAGCAAATCAGGCCTGAAGTCTCGCTGCAGATGACTCAGACTAAATTCTAGCATTCACATTAAGTCAGTTACAGAATCAGCCCACTGTCTTCTTTGGATTATATCAAGAGAATAAGAGCTTCTGTTTCAGCTCAGACCAGAAGAGTAGATGACATCCGTCCAGCTCTCAGAAGTCTACACTTCCTGTTTGCCTTTAAAGCCATACTGTTGCTGTAAAAGGTGTTAAATTCTCTCTGATCTGCTGCTTCTTTATAAACCATCCAGACATCTCAAGGAGTCTGGAACAGATCTACTGTCCTCAGAGTCCATACCTCTCCGGCAGTTTGGTCTGGTTTGCTTCATGTCCCCAGAGTCCAGATGTTCCAGGTGGTCTGGTTTACTTACTGTCCCGAGACTTCAGACCTCTCAGGTGGTTTGATGCAGGTCTGTTTACTGTCCCCAGAGTCCAAGACTCTCTCAGCGGGTCTGCAGCATTGTAGTTTTTATCAGAGCAAACTCCCAGAGGACATGAAGTATATAAGTCTATTAAATCAAACTTTTTTTGTTTTCAGCTGTATGTCATTAAATTACAGTTGGAACTATTAATTCATACCTTGCATTGCACTGTCCCTTCTATTCCTGTTGAATCATTTTTTAGTTCTACGAGTTCCAATCAAAAAGTTCTCAGACTGTGCCTTTAAGAATCATTGGCATCAGAGGTGACTCCTTGTGCAGTGATGCTCTGCTCTCAGTGCTCCTGCAACATTCGGAACACTCATTAGAACGTCCAGAATGTAAACATGTGAAGCATGATCTGCAGTGGGTGCTTAATTTCCTAAACTGTCAAAGTGGTGACGCTTCAATTTGAATTTCATTTTGGGTCACAGGGAACCAAATCTGGTGAGAATGACTGAGTTGGTGTTTCCAAAAATATTCACTTATAGCCATAGACTGTATAATAAACCTTTGTTATACAGTCTGTGCTTATGGCTGGAGACATATACATGCCCTCACGCTTTCTCTAAATATTCTCCGTGAGACATTTCAGGACGTTACGGTAGAACTCTGCCTGACTAATTCTGACTAATTTCTCGTGCACAACCATTTGAAACGAGTAGCTCCTGGTGGTCTTGACCTGATGCACCTTCTCTGGTCTTGAAGACTTTGGGTTCTTCCACAGTAAAAACTGCTTTTTCTTCTCTTGATGGTAGCTGCAGACCCACATGAAGGTTGGACCATCCAGCTGCTGAATGTGATGTTTGTTCTCTCCAGTTTAAGCTCAGTGTTCACAAAAACATCCACAAAAAACAGGTCCCACTGTAAATAGCATTTACATTAACTTAGCCATTTTACATATCGAGTTTAAGACTCTACAGTGTTATTTATGATGTGAATTAACCAAATAACTTAAATATTAAGGATCAAAACCCTACAAAATGATACAAAACACAACTTTACTTGATCATAATACATGTTAAAGCTAAAACCCTTCAGGGCATTTTTTTCTCTTGTAGCATAATGATAATGAGGTGCAGTCAGACCATTCTACACAGCACTGCGTCAATGCTGTAGAATGGTCTGACTGTGCGAGACTACCTCATAGCTTTATACTTACACCTCCTATTTTTTGTATATTTTCAGATTCTATTTTAAGTGCTGGTGCTTTGGCTGTGGTGGTTTGGCTTATTTATGATGTGAATTACCTGGATAATTTCAATATTAAGGATTAAAACCCTACAAAAATTATATAAAAACACAACTCTAGACTCTACAGAGCATTTTTTTTCTCTCGCAGAATGATAATGAGGTGCAGTCAGATCATTCTACACAGCACTATGTCAGTGTTGAGGAATGGTCTGACTATGCAAGACTACCTCATAGCTTTAAACTATTTTTGTGTATTTTGGATTCTATTTTATATATCATTTATAAATCCAATTTAAATGTCTTTTATATTGTCTTTTTGTGTTGTCCTATGTTTCTTTTCTTACGATCTTTTGCATAAAACACTTTAAATTACCTTAGTGTTGAACGATGCCACGCAAATAAAGTTCCTTTGTCTTAAAATCAAAGTAGAAATGAACAGAATATCCATATATGAAGGGTATGTAAGCAGAGTGGTCTAACCCACTTTCTGTAGTTTTTGGGGAAAAATGTGTTCAAAGTTTTGTGTTTTCCAGAATGGTCTAACATCCGAAATGCTACTGCAACGCTATATTTGGGTTGTGAGTCAGACCACTTTGCCACTAAAATCTAGACCATAAAATATGACAGAAATTAGATAAAACTCATTTTAATTTTTTTGTGGGTCAGACCACTCTACTTCTAACCCCCATATATATAATACATTCAAGTTTTCCATTGTCATTGTTAGCATGTTAGCATCCAGATGAAACAGTCTTCTTTAACAGAATGCTTTGGGTTCAATTGAAACATGTCGTCCTGAGTGAGCCTAATTTTGTACATAATATATTACAGAGTGTATTTTTATCCAGGAACCAGAGGAATTCTTTGCGGTGCAGCCTACAAGTGTTTTTAATTATGACAGGCTGTCAGTTCGAGCCTGTAATGATCACTCGGTCGGGATTGATGGACTCCTCAGCGACGCATCGTTAGCAGTCTGCAGGATATGAATCCCTGAATGGTTTCTGTCCACAAACCCACACATCAGTCTGAGGAGCTGCATCAATGAATCATGAAAACACACATCCAGCAAAGTGGAGCTTTTTTTATGCCCAAAACCGTCAGGAATGAAAATAACAAAGTGTTTTTTATATCGCAGATTAAAGACGTAGCTCACAGAAAGTCAACACCAACCAATTATTCTCAAAATTGGAAATTAGTAGTTCCAAATTGAAGGGTTCATTTTATTTGTTGATTATTTGTTTGATTAAATTAGTCTGTAAACTGTGTTTACCGAAGCTGAAGATGACAAATGTTTTGTTTTGTCCACAAACCAAAGATATGCAGTTTATGTTCACAGAAGAGCAAAGAAACCAGAAAATATTCACATTTAAGAAGCTGGAATCAAAGAATTTAGACCTTTAAAGCAAAATTACTCAAAGCAAATAACTGATTAGTTGACAAGTGGAGTGGTCTAACCCACTTTCTGTAGTTTTTCAGGAAAATGGGTAAAAAGTTTTGTGTTGAATGGTCTAACATTTAAAATGCCACTGTAACGCTATATTTGGGTTGTGGGTTAGACCACTTTGTCACTAAAATCTAGACCATAAAATATTACAGAATTTATGTAAAACTCAGTTCGAATGTTTTGTGGGTTAGACCACTCTGCTTCTAATTCCCTCAGTTAATCACTGTAGTAACTAGACTTTAAGCAATCAGTCATCTATATGTACGTGTTTGTTTTCAGTTGTGTGTAAAATGTTTGAACTGAAAGTAAAGAGAGTCACAGCCAAACCAGCGAAATCAGTGAAAGTGGTTATTTTTGGCGAGCGGACAAATGATTGGCTTCCTGGTTTTGTTGTTAAAACTTGTGAAGACTTTCTTTTGGTGGACACATTTTCACTCTAGGATTTTATTTCATGGCAGCAAAACTTGTCACTTTCAGCGGAACCAAAGAAGACAGGAAAAGTTAATCCTTTATTAAACTCACAATGGGGATGTTTGCAGTTTTAGAGCAGCAGAATAGTGCAGAAAATGTAGGAACATCAGTATAATAATGACAATAAACAGGAAATACATATAGAGTAAGTACTGTTGATGTTGTCAAGATTCTTCTGTATGTAAAAGTCTTATTTGTTATTTTAGAGGTAATAAAACCATAAAAAAACACACTTTTCGATTTACATAAATATCTTGCGGTGTCAAAACATAATATAAAATGTCTACTTTCGCTAAATGATTTGGTAAAAATATCAAATTGCAATCATTTATACAGATATTGTGATTTGAATTGACATAGAAATTTCTTAAAGTCAAATTTTAGTTTAAAATTCACTTACGATTGTCTGATGAATTTGTCTGCATGAATTTGTAAAACCAATGATGCAACCGTTTTAATCTGCTGCAAAATGTACAAGATGTGGCTGTTAAATAACTGGAATAAGCTTCCATCAGGGGGATCACATCGTGCCACCTGCACCTCATTGTATTTGCTGATCACTTGGCAGCAAAAACAACTTTAATCCTAAATCACAGACTTTGCAATTTGCTAATTAACTTGTGATTTCTACTGCCGGTTGTCTGCTACATACACTACTGTTCAAAAGCTTGGGGTCACCCAGACAATTTTATGTTTTCCATGAAAACTCCCACTTTTATCCATGTGCTAACATAATTGCACAAGGGTTTTCTAATCATCAATGAGCCTTTCAACACCATTAGCTAACACAATGTAGCATTAGAACACAGGAGTGATGGTTGCTGGAAATGTTCCTCTGTACCCCTATGGAGATATTCCATTAAAAATCAGCTGTTTCATGTTAAAAGCTGTTTTAGCTCATCGATATGTTTGTGTGTGTTTTTTTTACAGACCTGGCCGACCTTCCTCTGGTGAAGTTCGACTTCTCCTGTAACAAGGTTTCCACCATCCCGGTGTGTTACAGGAAAATGAAGCAGCTCCAGTCGCTCCAGCTAGAAAACAACCCACTGCAGAGTCCACCTGCACAGGTATGAGAACACACAGACGCCTCTATACCACTATATACCTCTCACCAGTCTTTATATTTAGCTTACAGCTCTCTAGACTTTTTCTTTTTAATTTAAGTATATACTGCTGCTGCCCTTACAAATGTTGTGCTGTTTTATGCTGCAATATATGCACCATACAGTTGAGACATACATAATATTGCACCTAAAGTTGTGAAGTGGCAGCTTGTTTATACTTACATGAGACACTGTGATGTAACTGCCAAGGTTTGTGGGTCAGAATAGCCAGAAATGGTCAGAAAAGCAGTTTGACATTCAGATATTTCTGTCCTGCTACATTTGACAAACTACATATAGGGACATACAAAATCTTTTTGGTGTACTATATACTATAGATATCTAAATGCACCCACTGGTTACAGTTTTAAAGACATTGTAAGTCTTATATGTGGCTCAGGTGAGTAAAAGTTTAATTTCTTTCAATCAGAAGTTCCTTTCCAAGGAAAACCTCAAGACCTGCATGTTTTTAGTGACATTTAGCTGCTCTTAATGGTTTTAATTTAGATGTTGATCTTATAAGTTGCTGTCCTCTTTTGTTTGTTTAAGTATTTTATACTTTTTTATGAACTTATACCAATTTTATATTGTTTATATATTTATATTTTATATTGCTTATGTGTGAACACAAACTGTACTGTGGTCAACTTGGATTGTTTTTAAAAGAACGATGTAACTAATTTACATTTGATCTGAGTAAAATATTGCAACATTTTTATACAAGTGCCTAAACGTTTTGCTCAATATTGTATTTTATCTGATACTGACTGATACATCAGATATATTTAACTGGACTGCTTGGCGGTGATGCTATGATAGCTGCTGGTTTTCTGCTTTCACAGTTTGATGTTTTTGTCTGCAAGTCATAATACCACAACAGCTAGTATAAAGAAAAGACTGCAGCGGTCAGGTTTCTATCTGTGTGAATGTCGGCAGAGATGAAGTCAAATAAAAACACAGTTGATCTTTGACATTATCCTGATTTGAGTCTTTCTCTTTCCTTCGCTCAGATCTGTATAAAGGGTAAAGTTCACATATTCAAGTATCTGAGCATCGAGGCGTGTCGCAGCGAGAAGATGCCCGACTCGCTCTACCTGCCCGTCATCGAGCGGCTCAGCCTATCACGACCCACCGCTGGCAGGTCAGTAACCGTGGTAACTTCAGCGCTGTTTCACCTTGTGCACTGTATCATCTACTGCTGCAGAGCCCGATTGTAAACTTTCCTCCTTCCCTTCCTGCTACAGATACCGTTTAAAAATATGTAAATTATCACTAATGAGGTGTATGACAACGTATCCTGGGAATGAGGCTTATCACAGTGTTTATTATATTCAGAATTTGGTGTTAAATGATAAATACGAGTTTCTTGGCAACTGGTTGTTCAGGTGATGTTTACATCTCAAACTGACAGTTTAATCTGACTCTTCTGTTACTTTCTGGGTAAATCTGACAAGCCGTGAGATTAATTTAATGGTAGAGAAGAGAAGATAAACAAATTTCACAATAGTTTCCTTAAAAAAAAAAAAAACTGTAATCTTTGTGATATGTTTGACAGTTTTACCGTCTTGAGCTTAGAACAATTGTTGAAAAATATCCCAGTTCTGAGAGTTCATAAAAAGTTTCTATTTGTTCGTGATCCCATCACAGTCATTTAATATTTAGTTTTTGCCAATGCCATTTTTTTAAAATAATACCCACTCCTAGTATTGTAGATTAGCTGCAGTACCTGGTTGGGCCACCAGGTGGAGCCTCTCATTGTTTAATGCAGTTCTGTGTTGGCAAGCAGCGACCATTGTTGGGTATTTAGATAGTAAATGGGAACCATGACAAAGTCTTCTGTGACACTTTATGACCTCTGACCAGCGCACAGTTTAGTTCCCAGTTCCTCATAAATCAGTTGGATTTGCAGCTTATTTCATGCAGTTGTGGCCTAAAACATCTGGCTGTGGCTGTTGAAAAATAGGCCATTAACTCTATTAAAGGCTAACATTACGCTGTCTCTTGTGTTGGACTGTCACTGTTACTGTGTACAATGACAGAGTGGTGGGTGAAGGTGTGAAGCCATGATTGATGGTATAGTTTTGTCATGATGGAACTCAGTGACTCTGTGTGGAGAGAAAGTTTCCATATGACCAGGGCGTCCTTTTACCAGCTGTTGCATTATTCATGAGACCAGAGGAAACAACAGTACGAGCATCAGTTCTGTTACAGATGACAGTGTCCACAATGTTATGCAAACTGGACTGCTGTGGGGAATAATACTGGTTCGTTTGTGTTTCTGCTTGTCATTTGGCTAAAGCTGCACCTTGGAAGCTTGGAAGTTGAGGACTAGAAGAGTCAGTACCTTCGTTTTGATGCAAGAAGTGGTGTCTTAGGCAGTTTTTTCATCAAATATCCTTTACCACTGTCGCCTTAGGGATTGCTCTGGGGGTTCAGGCCCCAATCTGAATTGTAATTGGCACGATATAAATAAAACTAAATATAATTTGGCTAAATTTAGCCAAATGACTAGCTGGCATAATCAGATTTCTCCAGACCAGGATGCAAACTTATATGGGGCTGTTCCACAAGATAAATGGGAACATATCTGTTGTTTTAAACCTTAAATAAGTGAAATAAGTCAGCTCCCCTGTAAGACAGTGTAGTTTGCACAATGACTAAATGTTAAGCACAAAACATTAAAACAGTAAGAACAGAAAACCCAAATGTTGATACACAAAAAGCAATCTCAAGGCTGCTAATTCATATCACAAAGACAGACCGCATCTAAGTAGTATATATATCAACTAATACGCTTTTTTAGATATAGTTTCTTCTGTTGTACTACTAGCTATTTATGTAGCTAACATAACGTAGCATGTAAATGAACATGCTGGTGGGTCTACATCTTAAAATTTAGCATTGCATTGTTTATTTAGTTATTTATTTGAGTTTAACTTCGGTTTTAAAGGTAATGTTGGTTAAAAAAGTAAAATAATATGGCAGCGCAGCAGTGTCAGGCTTAATCTGAGAGTTATGTTAGCTTGTTCGCACAAATTACCAGAGAAACTGAGCTTAAACCATGTTGAATTTGCTTTGGAATAACCCTAACAGTAAGTCAGGCTAATTAAAGTAAACCTGACTTGTTTGGTAATCTTGCCTGATGCAACAGCTTCCTGGTTTCTGAAATTAGGACAGAATTTTTACATGTGACCACAAAAACTGGATACTGCAAATTCCTGATCATAACCAGGTCCATGTAAACGCAGTCTTACAGGCTGGTGTTGTAATTTACAGTTTGGCCTCATGGTGGTAGTGTTGTCTCACTGATAGGACTAAACCCAGACACACTGATACAGAAATGTGTCTGTTTGGCTTGTTGTCGCAGTAAGATGATGCTGCTGCGGATAGTTTAGTTAAAAAGCTAACTGACGGTGTCCAATAATAGCTAAAATAGTCAGAGTCTGTGGAGATTTCATTCATTTAACCTACAAAATGTTGTTTATTTTTAATTACAAAGTTACAGAGACAGTATAGAATCAAGTCTACAATTTGTCTCAGTGGTAGAGTGATTAGTTTCTGGGTGAAAAGACTCTAAACTCATCATATTCCGGGTGGTTTGATACGAGGACCTCCAACATCCTTGCTAGAATCTCGTTATGTCACCTCAAATTCATCTCTTTCGTTGTTTTTTTTGAACGGCATTACGCTGTGGAGGGATAGAAACCGTCTGCTGGAGCCGAGTCTCTGATTTAAGCTTCGTCAGTTCCTCGGTCTGCAGCCAAATCCTCCATTAGTCGGCTGAAACCGATCCGTCCTCCGACTCCCCGCTGGGTCACACTGACTGTCTGCCATCAATGAAGTTCACCGAAGAGTTACGCCGACATCCAGTCATCAGATGTTACTGGTTATTTATCGACGGAGGGATGAAAGGAAGATGACTTAAAAACAAAGAGTGAGAGTAAATTCAGCTGAATGAGGGAGGAAAGGAGATGTAGGAGCATAAATGTGGGAACAAAGGACCGGTTGTTGGAACGATTATAGAGATGGGAGGATGGAAGAACTGAAGACAAGCTGAAAGGATGAAACAAACACATGACAGAACTAGAAAGAAATGCCCTAACTTGCAATTTTATTATCATTAAGAAAGTGATCTTGATCCACACGAGTTTTTTTTTTTTTTTTTTTTAAATAATGTGATGCGTCTTTTCTACCTTTTCACCAAAGCTCATGAAATTCAGCCTGGTAGTTTTTAGGTGATTTTGCTAACAAGCGAAAGTTTCCGTTCTTGTAATGTTCAAAAAAAATCCCCTGTATGCGTCTCTGGATCTAGATCAAAATGTAGCAGGTTCTTTCTTTTCCTCTGTAATGCCTCCTTACCATATTTTGTGAGATTCAGCCTGGTAGTTTTTGCACAAAATCGCTTTCAGACAAAAAAAATAAAAAATCCTAATTTGCAGTTCAGGAAATAAAATAAAAACACCTGGATGCATCTCTTGTTCTAGATCTGCACCAAAACTCTACCTCTTCACTAAGTTCAAGTAGTTTTTGCTTAAATTACTGATTAACTCGTGTTTAACTTGTGCATTCTTAGTATTTTTAACATCAGTATTTTCTACTCATCGAAGAATATCGAGCAATATTGATATTTTTCTACAAATAGAATGTTGGAAAAAGCCCTATTAAATATTTATATTTACCACATTCAGAGGAATCTGTGCAATATTTAGAATCCTACATACAGGAGAATCTGTGTTTACGTATATTATTTTTGCGATTTCCCTGTATTTTTGCACCATCCTCTTTGCTGCTGTAACACTGCAAATTAATTTACTATTTGTAATGATTAATAAACGATTATCATATCTTATCTTTAGGGCTGCAGCTATCGATTTTATCGCTGTTATTTTAGTATTTGAGTATTGTATTGATTATTCTGGCGATCTCTTGAGTAATTGGATTCCACGCTTGGCGTTACACCATCAAAAGTAGAAGTTAGTGCGCTGTGCAACAGAAATAACCGTCCTGGTGGAACACAGAACACACACTATTGTACATATATAGTATAGTACATATTTATTATACATATATAGTATAGTACAGGAGAAATGTTTCCAAAGTGGTTAATGAGAGAAGAAGTTTTGTAGTAAAGAAGAAAAATACACAGATGTTAAATGAAAGAGAAAGAAGGAGGGAGAACAACGATGGAAATACATGAAAAATGAAAATACAAGAGGAACGAGTGAAGCTCTCAGAGGATTCTGAACTTGTCGCCCACGTAAAACACTCCCAACATGTGGGCAGGAAAAATGGTTTCTATTCTCCAGTGGATAAAACACACTGCAGAAGATACACTTCCTTTATCATACCGCTGCTCTCCATCTTCCATCAGTTTCTCTTGATTCTCCTGAATCTAAAATGTTCTTACAATCCATCCGTCTGCTCATTTCTCACCTATCTGCTCCTTTTTTTTTCCCTAAAAGTCTTTGAGGGATAAATGAAAGCGGTTCTGGAGGGTGTAGTTTGTTCTTTTTGTCACTCCAGAGGAGCCCAGGAGCAGATCGGTGCTATTTTTAAAACTCCATTAACACACCGACCTTAAAAGAAAACCAGACGAGGCTGAGAATCAGTTTACCGGATGAAGAGTTACACATCTTTTTAGCAAATTTGCAGTCGGACTGGAGATACTTGAATAGTTTTTGAGCATCTCACATGTATTATGAGCTGATCAAGGTAGTTTATTGTGAAAGGAGGACGGAGTTGAGGAAATGAGATGGAAAATTGTTCACTAGAGGTTAGTTTAGTCCTAAAAAAGTGTTTTATTTGAGCACTTAGAGCATAATTTACTGTTCAGTTACTCAGAGCTAGTTAAAGTTGCTCAGATATCTTTATATTTGACTTTTGTTTTTTGTAAAATGTTGAGCATTAAACTGGTTCATGGAAGTCTTCGAAGCAGAAGAACCTCAAGGAACCTTTTGGGGTTTCTTGAGAAACACCTCAATTTAAGAAAATTCCTGAAAGAACCGTTCTGTGGAATTTGTTTTCATTTTGAACTTATTATTATTATTATTATTATTATTATTATTATTATTATTATTATTATTATTATTATTATTATTATAACCCCAAACATAGGAATTATGTATCAAAATAAGGTCTTGTACATAAACAAGAATCAGTGCAATTTAAGTATTTTTCTACTTTTGGACAAATTGATGCAATATAGATAAAATCTGTGCAGTATTTATGCTTCTCTGTCAACGTTTCTACTCATGAAAGAATCTTTTTTTTCATTAATTACAATATCCATCCATCCATCCATCCATTATCTATACACCGCTTAATCCTCACTAGAGAAATTTGCACAATCTGAAGTAGATATTTCTTAAATGTTTTCCACTGTCTTTGCAAATTGTCCCAATGTGGGATTAATAAATGCTTAACGTATTGTATCGTATATTGTAGATATTCCAAAATAAAACTTGTTACGTGTCCACAGGGGCGTTTTTTTTTTTTCTTGGATGGAATATTTGAATATCTCCCGCTTGGTGGGTGTGTCACTAGTGGGCCACTAGGTGGTCACATGACAGCCCTTCAGACCTTCAGTCTGGTCGAAGCGTCGGACCAACATGGCGGCTCGGTCACAAACTTTCTATTTTACGAAACCAGTTCAGCAGAAAGTATTTCTGAGGCGAGAAATGAATCTGTCCTCCTTTTGGTTCAACGACGGCTGGTTTAGACGTTTTACGAAAGTTTCGCGATGCGCCGGATCTCCGCTCCCCGCACCGAATTTGCATAAAGTAGAAGTCAGGTCTGTTTTATGCAAATGAGCTGTGGGCAACTCCGGGGTGACGCACCGCAACTCAACCAGCATGCAACGTGTTGCCTTTCACATAAACAATGAATGGGATGCAAGAAAGTGATGGATCCTGTGGACACGTACCATTAGAGCAAGCTGTCCACTAATCGTAAGGTTGCTGGTTCAGACACTTTAAGCATCACTACGTTAGAAAAGCACTGATAAATACAGCTAATGAGTTGATCTCTGTAAATAAACCAGGCAGTCTACATCACTACATTCCTTCAATGCCTTTTAAACATAAAGCAAAAGTTAGAAATGAATGAATACTATCCCCACTCTCACCCTACCTGGTCGAGGCAGATGGCTGCCTTCCCAGAGCCTGGTTCTGTCGGAGTTTGTTTTTGTTTTTTCTCCCTATCCCAGGGTTTTCTGCTGTTCCTTCCCACAGTCACTCATAGGGAATCCAAAGGCAGCTTTGGATTGTTGGGTTTAGAAGTTGTTTATGATAGTAAGGTCTTTGCCGTGCTAAGCTACGCGCTGTGTGATGTCATGTTGTGAATCTGCGCTGTGAAATAGAAAATACATCAAAACAGGCAGCAGAGGTAGAAAGGTGTAACTCTGTGATGCAGTACATTAAATTAAAGTTCATTATTTTGACCTAAATTTAACCGGAGTAAAATTGCAGTTCAGCTTAGATGGAAGATTTTCAAAATAAAATGCTTATCAGCAGTTAAAAGTCAGATCTGAGCAGAAAATCTGAATTTTCATCATCAGCCTGACAGAGGAAGGAGGGACTCTCTCTCTCTCTCTGCTTTAATAAAGCTCTTTTACTGTCACTCGCCCACACACACACACACACACACACACACACACACACACACACACACACACACACACACACACACACACACACCTGACCTGTGTTTTGTGTGTTCAGCGTGGAGGACATGGAGCAGCAGAAGAAGCAGGACAGCGATTCAGGCGTCGGCAGCGACAACGGAGACAAGAGGCTGTCGGCCACCGAGGTACCGCCACAGTGTGCGTCTGTGTGTGTGTTTCTTTGTATTGGTGTCTGTTACGTCTTTGTGCATTTCTGTTTTCATGAGTTTCTCCATCGTGTTTTTATCCTTCATGTGTTGCAGACAGAACAGCACGGTTTGATCTTTTATCTTCTACGTCCTCATAGTTTAGTGTCACCTGTAGATAATCCTGTTTTCTTGTAGCTCGTCTTGTTTTTTTCTGTTTAAACTGTATTTTTCTGTTATTTATACGCACAGATTCTGTCTCAGTCACTAAAAAAATATTTTTAGATTTATTGTTTAGTTCTCTGTGGACTTGTGTGGTTGTCTGAGCTGCTGATTCTATTTTTTTTTACACTATTATTATTAAATGTATAATTAGAATATTATTAATTATCACTAATAAATGTTCTGAGTGATATCAGCAGAACTGTTGGCATATTTGTGCAGCTAAAAGTATATTTAGAGTATATAAATATGCAGAGCAATAATTTAAAAAAATAAAAAATAATTGAAATAATCCACCAGAAGTGCATGAATAAAAAATAATAATTCTTAAAATATTTAATAAAATATAATAAAAATTAAATACATAAATAATTAAGAAAAATATTTTTTATTGTAAATACTGGAGTTTTGAGGCTTATAATCTCAAATATAATCTTTATTCTTTATTTTATGCTAAATGTGATGGTAAATTTTGACAAATATGACAAAATATTAACTACTAACAATTTAAATTTTTGATTAATATGTCATTTATGAAATAGAACAGAGTCTGGACTGGTTTATGGAGGCATTTAATCAATATTTCTGATTAGTCATTTTTCAAGCAGAACAAGATAATCATTAAATAATTCCGATTTGTAAAGATTTCATGATTTTATTCTACGTATGTGACAATAAATTGCAATTAAACTTCTGAAGTTTAATTGTTTTTGGAATAAAACAGGCCAATTTGCTTCTTTTTTATCTGTTTTTGTCGCTTGGAGGGATTTCCAACTTGCTTTTTTTCATTATTTAATGATATTTTTCAAGACAAAATGATTATTTAAAGTGAGAACCTGCATTTTTTTCATTAAAGAAGTCTAATTAGTAGCAGACTTATTGGAATTTATCAACATGTTGTGTCACATATTTGATATTTAATTGAGAGAAAGGATGTGATGTTTGACAGCTGGATATCCAGAAGTAATATTTGTTTTATTTTAATTAATCACTTGTAGTCAAACAGTAGAGCTGAGCGCTTTGATTGTCTCCTATAGTCGACTTTGTAAAATGAAGAGGAGTGTTTTTATTTTTCTTTAATTTCAGATGTTTAAACAGTTCAGAATGAATTCTTTCAGTGATGAATAGTTCAACAGTAAAGTTCTCTTAATAGAAACATAAAAGTGAGAAAAGCAACAAACTCAGTCCATCAATAATTTTCTGTTGATCAACACTCTGAAGCTGTTTATTGTTTGTTTGTTTGTTTGTTTCAGCCGTCAGATGAAGACAGTCTGAGTCTGAACGTACCGATGAGCAACATCACCGAGGAGGAAGGAATCAGCAAAGACGACTCCAGCGAACACATCAGCTCACTGTCAGGTACACAAATGTACACAAACATAGAAATACACAAACATAGAAATACACAAACACAAAGACACAAATATACACAAACACAAAGACACAAACACAGAAATACACAAACACAAAGACACAAACACAGAAATACACAAACACAAAGACACAAATATACACAAACACAAAGACACAAATATACACAAACACAAAGACACAAACATAAATACACAAACACAGAAATACACAAACATCACAAATATACACAAACACAAAGACACAAATATACACAAACACAAAGACACAAATATACACAAACACAAAGACACAAATATACACAAAGACACAAACACAGAAATACACAAACACAAAGACACAAATATAGAAATACACAAACATAGAAATACACAAACATAGAAATACACAAACACAAAGACACAAATATACACAAACACAAAGACACAAACATAGAAATACACAAATATACAAACACACAACATAAATACACAAAATATGCACAAATATACAAATATAGAAACATAAATACCCACATAGACACAAACACAACTGCACAAATACGCAAACACACCTAAACACAAATACACACGCATAAATACACAAATGCACAAACACACATAAACATACACACAATTCCACAAACATACACACAAATGCAAACATGCACAGACACACAGCTGATGAGGAAGACAAACGCTGTTGTGTGTTTTTATTTACATTTTGATTTTATTTACATCCGATAAAGTCGATGAAAACAACAAAATTCCCAAAAACGCAACAATTTTGCTAAAAATACAAAGAAAGAAAAAACACCTGTTTGTGTTGCTAAATGTGTTTTTTTCTTGACTTTGAAGGATTTTTAAGCTTCATGAATTATTATTATTATTATTATTATTATTATTATTATTATTATTATTATTATTATTATTATTATTATTATTATTATTATTATTATTATTATCGTTATTATTATTATTATTATTATTATTATTATTATATGATGGAAACACATTTTAAATATGTTCTGATATAATAAACATTTAAACCACCAGCAGTTTATTAAAGCTGAGACGTCCCGGTCAGGTTTTTATTATTTACTGCAGTCTGATAATATTTCTATATATATTTCTATATTTCATCTGTAGTGTTGATAATATTTCTATATTTCATCTGTAGTGTAGAACCATGACTTCCTGTCCTGATCCTTCAGTATCTGGGTTCTGAACTACATCAGTGAGCAGCAGCTGCTCCCCAGACTCTCAGTTTAAATAGACTCCAATCAGCCTTAACGAGGTCACACTGATGAAGGTCGCATTAATGAGCTGACAGCAGGAAAAGAGGTTACCAACAACTTATTAACAGTATTAGGTTGGAATTTACCAAACCATTAATATTAATAAAAGTTCATCTCTGTCCACACTTCAAGTAAAAAAAAAAATCTAAATCTAAATCTGGCAGCAAGAGTGCCAGAAAAAATATGTTAAAAATGGCTGAAAATTGTATTGTTTAAAAACTGTAAAAAAAAAAAAAAGTTGAAAAAAGGGACAGTTTTCTGTAAATTAATGATATTTTTAGCAGCTTTAAATATAGTAAAGCAGTGCATTTTTTCTATACTATACTATCTATACTTTAATAAAATGTGGCTAATTGCAGATTTAAATACATAGTTTAATTGTCAAAAAATGAAATACTATTTGCAAAATTACCAATTTTTAATATGGACAGTATTTATAGTTTTGGTCTGTTTTTTTTGTTTTTTTTACAGTCAACATGCAAATTAATATATTTTAGGATTTTACTGAATATTTTTTGTACTTTAACTAAATTTGGGGAAAAACTGTTAACAAATTATTTGCCATTCTTTTAATCTTTACATCCAGATTTTTTCTTTCACAGAACAACAAATGTCTTTGAAATAATAACAGACATTTGCTGTTAGAAATGCAATAAAATTTGTCTAATTATACGTTCAAACTTTATGAAATATAATGCAACATGACAAATGTTTGACATGGACATTATTTACAGTTTTAGTCTGTTTCTTCTTTTCTTACTTTCAACATATAAATGAAGACTATTTTGTGATTTTACTAGAGATTATCTGTAAGGAAAATCTGTAAAATCAGTTAAAAAGTATTTTCTCCTAAATATACTTTTTTTTCGAATAATGACAGATATTTGTAAAATTCTGATTTTTAATTTATTTATTTATTTATTTTTGCATATTTTTCCTGATGTACAGTTTATTTTACGGTCAAACTTTGTAAAATATCTAACAAAAAAATATTGGTAAATAATGGACTTGGATGTTTTTCAGTCCTGAATATACTTTTTTCTTTCACATAATGACAGATATTTATATATATTTGCAGATTTTTACTGAAATATCTGAAAAAATGTGTAATTTTAGGATCAGACTTTGTAAAATATTGGAATACTATTAGTACAAATGGACTTTATTTATAGTTTTGACATGTTTTTCATTTGTTTCTGCTTTTTTCAGTTAACTTTATGAAATAAGTAAATTATTTTATTTTTGTTATTGAAATGTAATTTAATTTTAATTTATTTAAACTGAAATTATCAGTAAAAATAGTTCTCAGAATTTAGCAGTTTAGCCATTTAAGTTGCAGGATGTTGCACAAAAAATGTTTATTTCATTGTTTTTAATTTATTTAAGTGAGCAAGATTAATACTTAATACTTCATGTTCACTTGAGTTTTTTTTTTTTTTTTTTTTTAAATAAATGGTTCTGATTCAACAGCAGGATTCCCTTAAATATTTAAGGGTTTAACACATAAAACCGTCTTCTGTTGCTCTGAATAAGAACTAAAGTGTCTGTTGTGGGTTTTCTGTTGAATCTTCTGTTTACAGAATCTCTGAATATTCATTAATTTCACTCAGAGAATCCAGACCTTCACATAAAATAGCAAAGAATCAATGTAATCTGTGTAATTTTGTACAAAGAGTCTGACTCGAGCTCCACGTTTCCTCCCTCTCAGCCGACCCCAACTCGGACTCGGTGCGTCTGATCGAGGAGAGTCCTACGGAAGCCCTGAAGGACCAGTTCAGCTACAGAGACTCGGCTCTCAGCACTCGATTCATCAACTACATCAAGGCAAGACCACTCTGTAGTACTCTTCTTCCTCCTCCTCCTCCTCCTCGATCAGAGATGATCAAACATTGATGCCGTTAATTGTTCTCTTCATGAATAAATCCAGACTGGAGTTCCGCTGCTTTATTCCAGCGTTAGTCGCTCCGCTGATTATTCTTAGACTCCTGCTGTGTGGAGTTTGTTCGCATTAACTGTCGTTTTGTGTTAACTAATAAGATTTTAATGCACTTTTAACAGTTTATCGTCAGTGAGTTTGACCTAAACAGACCCAGCAGCTGCATTTAAAGGCACAAATCTTTCAAAACCTGAATTAAAGGAATGGAAAAAAATGTAAAGATAAATTACCAAATAAATGAATAAACACACAAACCGCCTAAAAATGTATAGTAAATATAATACAGATTAAATAGAATATATAATGTAAAACTACAGGTTTTATTTAAAGTTGTAAAAATCCTCCATTAGATCTATTGCGAGTTTACGCTAAGCTTTAATAGATTTCCATATTTTACTGTTTTTATTCTTGTTTTTGCATTTTGAGCTTCACTTCCTGCACCGTGAGTCAGTTTCAGAATCAAACCAAGCACTGTGGTGTTTTGTAAGTTGTGTTTGGGTGAAGTTAAGTCTTATAACTGCTGTTAAATGTTTAGTTTTTATGGCTGCTAGAAACGGTGATGTCACAAGGAGCCCGCGTGTTGCCGTGGAGACTCAGCCGTGACCAAATAAGGAGTGAACAGCTGATGATGTGGAGCACGGCTGGCTGTAGAAGGAAATCAGACTTTCACCAGCAGAATGCTGCACTTTTCTCCTGCGCTGATACTTCAGACGTTCTCACTTTCAGTTTGACCTCAAGCAAACTGACTAATAATAACTACGAACAAATAGTAACGTACAAATAAAAATAAAAATCACTGCCAACCCTGAGCATTAACCCTCCTGGTAGGTTCTTTTCTCAGGAACAGCAATGATGTTCCTGAGTTATGTTTTTCAGTATTTTTCTTTCCTAAATATAAATTTTTTTTCTTTCAAATGATGGCAAATATTTGTAAAACATTTAAAAAAACTAAACTAGAAAATTGAGAGTTTAGTTTTAATTAACTAGATTTTTCTTTTAAACATTGAATTTGTGAGTTAAATCTGATTCCGCAGGTCACAGCAGTACATAAACTAAATCAAAAAATCAAAAATATCTGCATTAAATGTAAATTTTCACAAGGACGTCTGACTCACGTTCCGGTCTGTATCAAATTACAGCATTTATGAAGGTCATATATGGGATGTTTTTCTATATTTAAGGCCTGAGCTTGTGTCTTTTGACCCACATTTGTAATTATTTGCATATATTTTGCACAGTATATTTTGAGAATGTAAATACCTGATAAACGCCTTTCTGTTGTGCAACAGATTGAAAATGTTAGATGTCTGATAGCTAATTAAACCTTCTATATCAGAAACCTTTAAAGTTTTGTGAAATATGGAGGATTCTTTCTGCTATATATACAATATCCTGCTTTAATTTGAATATTAACAGCCGTATAACAATGGTTTAGGTGTTAAATTAATACATTTATTTATATTTGTGTGCATTTTTTTGCTGCATGCTGCTAGACAGATACCAGACAGGTCATTTTAAAATAAAACCGATATTAAATAGTGTCTTTTCATCTAAGCGTCTTTAAGAAGCAAATGAATATTGGAGGATGGAAGCAGCAGATAAAGACAGTGTTCTTATTGTACGGAGGAGATGACGGTAACGTCTCTGAATTCTGGCCAATGGCTGATGGAGTCTGGGGGTCATGTGACGGCTGCAGATGTTGTGTCCTGATGTGTGCGTTTTGTGTTTTCAGGGTCGGACGGCGGCGGACTTCGACGAGCCCCTCAGGATAGAAGAAGACTCACACTGGCCGACAGAACAGACGTAAGTCCATCTAACGTTTAGTTTTTCCACTTTTAGAGGCACTTTGAACTCCAAATTGTCAAACATCTCACAAAGCTTAGCGTATTTTTTTAACGAAGGTGTTGTGAACTTCCCTACTTTCCTCTTCCATTAAATCCCTTTAGTGCACAGAAAGGGAGAGATTTTAATGTAAACCCTTTATTTCTTTCTCTGACGAGCTTAAACATGCTATATATTCTATTAACCTTCCTGTTGTCATTTATGGGAACCAAAAAATTGTTGTTCCTTTCTATGAAAAAAATCCCAAAATTCAGCAAAAAAATTCCTCAAATTTATAAAAATTTCCAAAATCTTCAGGAAGAAAATTCCAACAATTGCTTAAAAGGTTCCCTTAAAAGTTTTATTTAACAAAAAAAATCCCCAAATTTGGCAAGAAATTAAAAAAAAAAATTGTAAATTTTTTTTAAAAATGAATAAAAATCTTCCAAAAAAATATTTATCAGCAAAACTTCTAATATTTTCTTTAAAAACACAGCGAATTTCACTGGATTTTGGTTAATTTTTTCCTAATGTTCTTAAAGAAGCATTTTTTTTTTTAACATTTCTTTTTTTCCACCAAAAAATTTTCAAAAATTTCCCCCAAAATGTTGAAAATGTGGAAATTTTCACTGTGAAAATATTTTTTTTTCCCACATTTTCAAACTTTAAAACGGGTTAATTGAACCCGCAGGACGACATGAGGCTTAAACTGCTTTTTTATTCATTAACTTTTCTCCTGTTAGCTTCAAACTGATTAAAAATGATTCTTCCGTTGGCATTTTTGTGGTATAATATTAAATCAGAGCCTAATAAAGCACTAAAACTTGTACTTGTTGACTTTCTATCTACAGTAGTTGCTCTAAATGGTGTTTAATATTTCTTCTTTACTTTCTCCCAAAGCTGTTGAACAGAATCTGAAAGAAAAAGCGGAAAACTGTCCATGAGAAAAGGCTTTTTCAGGCCCTGAACACAGTAAATCTGAGGCAGTCACACAATCAGACGAACTTATTCAACTTTCACCGACTTTACTCACCATAATTGTGCAGTTTTCTTGTGTCTTGAGGGATGATTACTCATTTTTAATTTGACCTCCACATGAAGTGTTTATTGTTTCCAACCTGACAGCTGAGTTTCTTGAGCTTTTATTGTGCAAGTTTGCTCCTAAAAGGCTGCAAAACAAAGCAGGGATTTAAGGTTTTTGAGGAAATTTAGGTTTAATTCTGGGTTTTCAGGGCTTCAAAGGTGGTTTGTTTCTTACTGGGACACATCAGAACGGTAACGTGTGTCCAAAATAACAGATAAATGTGAATAAAAACACCACTTAATAGCGAATTAATTCTGTTTTATAATAATATCACAGTTTTTAGAAGATCTCACAGAGCTCAGTACATAGACAGAGCATATATCTGCTATATATTCTATTATTTTGCTTTTTTTTTATTATCTTTTCTCCTGTTAGCTTCAAACTAATTAAAAATGATTCCTTATAGGCATTATTGTGGTGTAATATTAAATCAGAGATTAATAAAGCACTAAACATTGTACTTGTTGACTTTCCATCTACATTAAATGGTCTGAATGATGTTTGAATGTTTGTTCTTTACTTTCTCCCAAAGCTGTTCAACAGAACCTGAAAGAAAAAGCTGAAAACTGTCCATAAGAAAAGGCTTTAGAGGACATTGAACTTTAGGCTGGGAACCAATAAACAGAGAGGATTCTGGGATATAATTGAAATTTATAATCAAGAAGAAATTCAATAGTTTACTAATAATTGTTCCACAGATTAAACAATATGTTGTTAAATGCTGCTGCATTCTGTGTGTTTAATCACACAAATCACTTTAACTGATGCATTATGCTGCTCTGTAATGTTGAATTCTTGTAAAATAAATAATATATTGGGCCAATTCAGGCAGAATCCAGGAAATTTTTTTGCTCCATCATTTTACATTTTCTCCAAAATCTGCTTATTTGTTCTGTAACATGTCAGTTTCTACTTTTTCTTGAGTCTTGTTTTTTTCCAGTAGTATATTTTATATTATATAAATAGTGATTTGTACATGTTTATGTCCTGTAACTGGTGGTTTCACAGCATTCTGGCAGATTGATTGGAGGATATTTCTACAGCTGTGTGTCTTTGTGGTTTCAGGTCCAGAGTGAGTCGGAGCAAAGAGCTCCACATTGACATGATCAACCAGCTGAAGGAGGCCGTGGAGCTGCTGCAGGACCCCAGCAGGTGAATAATACTAACTAAAACCTGGAATTTACAACGTGGTAGAGTGTCAGTCTGACTGTTTTAATAACGATGACAAATATAAATCCAAAAATGTTCTTTTAAACATAAATTTCTGCATATTGACGTTTTTCTGTACTGTTGTCAGCCCCATGAGAATAAAAAACAGCAGATAAAATAATGTTAATGTTCAAAATAATAATAAAAAGCAGTGGAGACTTGATAATTGAGGTTTTGGTTACTGATCAGAGGGTGAGGACTTTATGTTGGAGTGAAAAATGAGCCCACAGGAGTCAAAGTGTGACAGAAACAAAATACTTACTTTTAAAGTCAAACTCCAGACCTGTCAGGCTTTTGATTATTTTGATAGATTTTATTTAAATTTCTCTTTTTATCCACTTAATTACATGTTTTTAATCTATTTAATGTAAAGTTTATTGTTATTCTTATTCTATTTTAATAATCTTTGACTTCTATTTCTATCGTTTTCTGCCTCTATTTTTAAGGCATATTTTTTTCAAATTTATCTATCTTATTTCATTTATCACCATCCTCATTGCACGTGTTATTATTTTGTATTATTTTTTAAAAAATTTTTCCTCAGCCCCTGTTTTAGAGTATTTCATTTCTAACATAACTTTGGGGGTTGTTTGTATTGTTTTCTTGCATTTTTACTCCTGTTATCTGTAAAGCACTTTGTGTAGCATTTTATTTGTATGAAAATTGCTCTTAAAAATAAAATCTGATTGATTTATTCTTTGACAAAAATTCCCTGAAACAGACTTGGGTTCATGGTTAACAAGATTTTAAGACTTTCTGCTGCTTTACAGACACCTAAGCAGGGCTGCAAGCGACATTTTTCTTTTCTAAATCAAAGCTAACGCTGTACTTTTGTGTGTCAGAGTGAACACGGAGGATGATCTGTCTGGAGTCCAGCTCTACCCGGTGGAGATGGTCACTGTGGAGGAGTCGCTCAAGTAAGATTACAAATTATCATTTATTTTATACTGTGATCATGCAAAATCCAATTTCTGTCCGATAACTGGACAAACCGGATTATCAAAAACAATCCACTGTTTCCAACATCTACTTCTTGAGGACAGGAAACACTTAAAAGTCTCTGAGGTAGCGTTAATCCAAGGAGAAGAGAGGCTTTTATTTTGTAGGAGCGGAACATAAAATACAGTAGAACCCACATTAGTGTTATATTGTCCAAGAAATCCAGACTCAGACAGCTCAGAATCATGATCTCTGACAGTTTTTCACAGTGTTTTGTTGAAGCAGATGCAGTTTTTGACTGTTTGGTAAAAAATAAATAAATAAAAATTTGTGGATTTGTCTCCAAAAAGGTTACAAAAGATGACTAAAATGCTCACAGTCATAATTCCTGTTATCACCAGTGAACTTACTGGTGAAACTGACTGAATTGTGTGTAGCTAATAGTATCCTACCTGTAGAAGAAGCATACCTTTTGAAATGCAAGTGGAATTTTTTACAATAAAATCTGCTTTAGCCACCTTATATGTACGATAACAGTCAGTGGGTAAACAGTTATTGCAAAGTAGCTTTCTTTATTTATTTTACTTTCTGTGTCTCCTCAGTGGGCAGGACAGCGACGACGGCGCCACAACACCGAAGGTACAGTCGGCACAACTTTTTCTAACTCTGACAACAACAGAAAAAAAAACAGACTGTCATCAGCATACAGGATAATAACTGACAGCAGTTTGTAATGATAAAGAGATAATCAACAGACTGTCATCAGCATACGTGGTAATAACTGACAGCAGGTTGTAATGATAAAGAGATAAACAACAGACTGTCATCAGCATACATGATAATAACTGACAGCAGGTTGTAATGATAAAGAGAAAAACAACAGACTGTCATCAGCATATGTGATACGTTTAATAATTTCTTGAGTGCGTTGCATTGGAGGCTTGAACTTGAAAGAGGGCATTTACATTTCATTTCAGCGTCATATAGCTGCCCTTTAATAAATTTGTGAATTATTTAGTTTGTACATATATATTGGGAAAAAAATTTGCAGATTTAGAGATAAAACTGTCAAACTGTTACGTTTTCTGTACAACAAAGCATCTGCAGTCATTGCTGTTGGTTGGTGTCTGTTTTCTTTGAACTACTTCTCCTGTGAGCGTCAAAGTTGGACATTTTCAATCCTGCACATCGTGGCTTCATATTCACGTATGAATCTCTGCAGAGTGGAGCAGACTCCAAGTGGAACCGGCCAATAGCAGCGAGTAGGGAAAACCTCGAAAAATTGAGCCCAAGACAATGAGATTGAATTTGCAAAGAAGCTATCAGAAAACAGAAGTGAGATTTACGGTGACACTTATAACTAAACAGAGCAGATTCTGTCTCAATAGTATGTCAAATGCTCACTTGACATGTCTGGATATTTTTTTAGATTCAGTGGCTTTATGCCCACTGCAAATACATTTATAAATGTGTAGAAGCGATTATAGAAAGACACTTCTGAACTTGCCACCAGGTTTTTGTGTTTTTAGTAATTAACTGACAGCTGTCGGTTTAAACAACAGAGCAAAAAGGAACTTGTAATAGCTAATTTGGGATATTTATTGTCCATAATATGAACAAATACTAGCAAAAAATATGTTTTAGTTCACAATAGATGGATTTTTATTTTTAAGAAAAAGTATCATGCAGAATTCCTTGAATTGGTGGCAAAATTTGAAAAAGAAAAACATGCAACAGTAGTTTGATGCTCACTTGACATGTTTTTTTTTACTCTTTTGAAAGTTCTATTTTAGTGAACATTTAACCCACTTGATGTGAAAAATGACTGATACCAACTAACATTAAAGAGTAATTACGAAATAATTAAGAAAAACTTTGTTACTTTATCAAGACTTTTTTTGTTGACGAGGGATCTATAATTCACTTTTCTTTTTGTTAATTTAAATAACCGACAATGGTTCGATGCTCTCTTGAGGCAGTTTTTTGAAAGAGTTAAAAACCTATTTGAAGAAGTTCAAACTTACCATGACATGAAAAATGACTGATACCAGCTGACATTAAATTGTAATTACACATAATTAAGAAAAACTTTGTTCCTTTGAAGGATCTATAATTCACTTTTCTTTTTGTTAATCTTTTTCTTGGCATTTCAAAAGTTTTCTTAAAATTCACAAGACAGACATCAGTAATGTTAATAACTTAAATCAATAATTCAGGTGGCACCATGATTCTTGTGTTTTTACAGTGATGACTGACAACACTTTCTCCCAATAACATAATTGTAATCTATTTTTATATGTATTTTAGGCACATTTTCAAGTATCATGTTCAATTCCTTTAAAATTGGTGGCAAAATTTGAAAAAAAAATAACTCCCAGTGACTCAAAGCAAGAAGGAAATGAAGCTGATAATTTAGCTGGTAGCATGAGGCCTCTGTGTTAACAGTGATGATTGATAAGCACCTTAACATTTTCTCCTAATAACATGATCCTAATCTCATAGTTAGGTAATCTAGAAGTGATAATTATGACAGCAGGCCTTCAAATTGGTTTTATTCCGATGAATTCAATGTGCTTCTGTCGAGACTAGAACTTCAAGTTTCAAGATTTTTTATTTGCCATTTGTGCGCAAACAGACAGTTGAGGCACGTAGGAATTGTTGTGCTGGGCTCTCTTGGAGTCGAGTAAAAACATAACATCCATAAAAACAGGAAGTACCAACATTTCCAAAATAAAACACTCTATAAGAGCAATAAAAGATAAAATACAAAAATATGATAAATAAATCAGAATGCTAATGCTAATGCTAGAACTAGGAGCTGCCTCCAGTCTGCAGAGATTCTCCTCTCTGGTAGCTGTTTCTTCATGCTTGGTAGAGCCCTAAATCATCTTGATATACCTTTAGAAATGTAAAGTAAAGCCTGTAAGTGTGTAGAAAGCCTAAACGTCTGATGCGTTCTGTAGCAGCGCATGGATGAAGGAGGCTATGAGTTCCAGAAGAAGAGACAGATGATTCTAGAGAAGGCCAGGTTTGAGGCCCAGCTTGCATGCCGGGAGTATGAATGGCATATGTCGCTGCAGGTAAACGTAGCTCCGGATCAGGCTCAGAGTTCGCCTCAGTCGTGCTTCCCGGTGAACCGACGCTCTTTTTTTTTTTTTTTTTACTCGTGTGTCTGTTTGCTGTGAGTTCGACCACGCTGAGCTTTTCGCATGTTTCGCACATGTGAACGGGGTGGAAACGTGTCTCTTTATGGCTGTACGTCGGTCCGAACCCTTCACCAGTCACTCTGCCATCGTCAGAAATGACTAGTTTGGAAGAAAAAAAGTTGGGTTGAATCTAGTGGCTGGTGAATCTGCAGTCTCCTGTCCTGCATGTCAACGTGTGGAGATTCATCTGCAGACGTGGCTGTTTGTGTTTTGTTTGTTTTCCAATCAAAGCTGTCTTAGGATTAACAGTAGAATGTTGTTTTTAAGCTATCTTCTCCTGTATTCCTTTAATTTTTAATACAATATCGACAATACTTCATGCATTCTCAATCGTAACCTCAATCTACAGGTAAAAATGGAAACCATGATAGGGATACTTCTGCCTTTTAGTTTTTATATTCCTCTAATACGGTAGATTTTTATCATCAAAGAGCAACAAAAGGTGGTTTAGCAGCTCTTGGATTTAGCAGCATCAGTAAAAGAACACAAAGATAATCTATGTTTGTGTTTAAATAAAACAAGATAAGAACTAGAAGTAGAGGTTTGTAAATAAAGGCTAGCCTAGCTGTTTCCTCCTGCTTCCAGTGTTTATGCTAAGCTAGGCTAACTACCTCCAGCCTCTGGTAAACACCACCCTGCATTTTTTAGTGTTTTACAAAGAGATTAAAGAGGGAAAGAAAGCAAATAGTTTACCCAGATTGGTTCAAATAATGTTTAAAAAAGTTAAGAGAGCAAGTAAATAGCACCAGATTCTCAGAAATAGAGAAAAAAACATGTAGTTTGTTCATCATGTGACCAATCACAAGTACAAAAAGTAATTTCCCTGCTTGTTTGTGGCCAGAATTTACATCTTTTTTTGCAGATATTTAAAATGTAAAAAGCATGTCTGTTTCCTAGATTCTCAACCACAAGAGCAGCATTAAAGTCAAATACACAAAGCTGAAATAAACCTGAACCGTTACACTGTAGCACCGTGGCTTCATAATTCAGTATTATTCTGAACTGAGTGTATTCTGTCAGAATTTTTGCGCTATACATGCAAGAAATGCAGCTTTAAATGAGATAATCCTGCAGGGAAATCTCTGCAGGAGTCGATTAGACAGTCTTTGAAAGAGAAATATCAAGTTGCAGCTCTTTGTAGTGTTAAAGTGTCTCGCTGGCTCCGGATCATTGTTGTATATCTCTGTGTCTGCTGGTTATATAAGCTGAGTGATGGCTGAAGACGGAGGAGGTCGTGGAGTGTCTCCGATGCCACTAAACTGGTGTTTTAAAGCTTCGTCAGTTGTGTTTCTGTGTAAATCCCTGTGGCGTCTTTTGTAAAAATTTGTGCGTCTTGAGATGAAGCACAGGACGGAGGAATCTGATAACTTACAGCCTTTGCTTTATTTCTGTTGCTGCAGCGAGATGACAGGTCTCCAGGCAGCGGACATCCATCCTTCTCCAGCCCGCCGTTTGGACTGAAGCCTCGCTCAGGTGAGTTTGGGTCGGGTACCTGGACCACCACGTCTACAGGTTAACACACTGTTTTTATATTCATGCTCAGGTTGCACAAAAATGATGAAAAACTGCACAGTTTCACGAATGTACGGAGACACTGTGTTCTTCTACCTGAAATGACCTGAATGAAGTCTTTTTAAAAAAAAAAATCAGAGTTTGATGAAATATTTGTCTTTATGCCGCAGGATTTCACCAACATACAAACTATGACTAAAGCGCTATTTATACCCTTTTGCAGTGTTAATTTAAATGAATAAAGATTCTGTTAGAGTCAACACAAAACACACAAAATAAAGATTTTTAATGGGTAAGCAAACTTCCAGTTTGCAATCAGACCATTCTACACTGCAGAACTACAGAATGATAGTGTAGAATGGTCTGCTGCCCTCACTATCATTCTACACTATCATTCTGCAGAATTACAGATTGATAGTAAGGTCCAACAGACAATTCTACACTGAAGAATTGCAAAACCATGTGTGGAATGATGTAGAATGATCTGCTGCCTGTCCCTATTGCGCTGTAATTCTGCAGAATAATACCGAGGTGCACCAGACCATTCTACACTGTAGAATTACTGAAGTTACAGAAATACATAGTGAGGTGCAGTGGGCCATTCTACATTACAGAATTACAGAATGATAGTGAGGGGCAGCAGACTATTGTACACTGCAGAATTGCAGAACGATAGTGTAGAATGGTCTGCTGCCCCTCCCTATCATTCTGTAATTCTGCAGAATAATACTGAGGTGCAGCACACCATTCTACACAGTGAATTACAGAATAATGGTGAGGTGCAGCAGACCATTCTATATTTTTCCAAAACTTCAAAATGTGAATAATGCACAGTTTCTACCTTTTGCAGTGTTAATTTAAACCAATAAAGGCTCATTTAGAGTCGACACAAAACACGCAAAATTAAGGTATTTAATGGGTAAGGAACCTTTGTCATTTTCCTTTTGGCAGTCAGACCATTCTCCACTGCATGATCATAGAATGATAGTGAGGGGCAGCAGACCATTCTACACTACAGAATTATAGAGAGGTGCAGCAGACCATTCTATATTTTTTTGATACTAAAAAACGTGAATAAAAACACACTGAGCAATAGATTAACAAACTGTCTTCACTAATTCTCGGCAGAACTTTGGTGGATGGTGTACAGCGCTCACATACTCAGCTTGTAATTCAGCTTAAAAATAAACAGCGTTTAGGTGCATTGTAGATCTAGTGATTTAATAATTAAAGTAAAAGGAGGCAGCAGTCGTGTTAAGCAGCTCCATGGTCTCTGCTTGTCTGCTTTGGTCGTAGAATCATAGCAAACTTCATGCTTTTGTACAGTCGGCGACCATCCGGCTTCGTGTTTTTGCTAACCGTTTGCCAGTGTGTTGCTAACCGCTAATGAAGCTAACATGATGCTAACAGCATGTCAGGTTGATCTGTACTGTGAAATGCCACTAATCTTTATTTTGTTTTGTGCTGTTTTGTGTTGTCATCTCATCGTGTTCCTCCTTTTCACCTCTTTCTGATTTACTTTCCGGCTCTTTTTCTTTCCGTTTCTCCTGCATGACGTTAAAATCACAAACACATCTGATGGAAACCCGCCTGCATCTTTTGGAATCAATACTTGCCTCATTGATTCTCTGCCTACCGATCTTTTTTCCGGAACGTTCTCCTGGTGGTTTTTTGGTGTTTTTTCGGGGTGTTTTTGTTTCCGTGGAATGAACTCTTGCCTTGCTGTACTTGGTGCCCCCCCAACCCCACCCCCACCCCACTTCCTCCTCCCACCACCACCCTCACACCCTCACTTCCTGCGTCTCTCTCTGACCACTTCCTGGTTGTAGCCCCGCCCTCGCTGCCCTGCTCGCCCCCTTCTTCCTGTCTCGACCCCTCCCTCCTCCCACAGGCCTCGCCCTTCCATAGAGATACAGCTCGTAGCCATGACGACGGAGGCATGAACAGCCGCGGTAGGTCCAAACTTTACCCGCTAACCGGCCGCATGACTCACATCTGGACTCAAACTGCTGCATCTGGAGTTTGTTTTCTCCGCAAAGCAAACTAATTTCCATTTTTAAAATTTTGTTTCCAAATGTACTTGTCTGAGCCTTAGAAGGTGATTTTACAAGAAAGCGTCTGTAGTAGAGCTGCGACAATTAATCGATTCGTTATTAACTGTTAAATTTCTCAGAGTCTTGTTTTTTTCAGAAAATAGTGAATTTTCTTTGATTGCAGCTTCTTAAATGTGAATATTTTCTGGTTTCTTTTCTCCTCTATGACAGTAAACTGAATATCTTTAAGTTAAACAAGACACCGATCAATATTTTCGAATATTTTATAGACCAAACAACCAATCAGATGATTCAGAAAATAATCCAAACCTCATTTACTGACATATATGACAAAAATTTGTATATTTTGTAGCTGAAATCAGCAAATTTTTAACGTATTTGTTTAAAAAATGACTGAATTTTTTTTCAAAATTATTGCCAAATAGTTTTGTTAATTTTAATTTTTTGCTGTTTTTTGGGATGTACATCATGTTAATTTAATTCACATCATTATAAAATTTTACATATAACTTGAAATGTGATCTAGCAACAAATAACTGCAGTTCATTTTCTCTTTAAACTCTTTTATCTGGAACTGTAAATGTTCTTGTCTGAGCCTTAGAAGGTGTTAAAAAGTCTTAAATTTATTTTCTTACGGTCTTAAATGTTTTCTCTTGTGGAGCTGCAACGATTAATCAACTCATTGCCAAATATTTAATTAGTCAGAATCATTTTTTGGAAAAAAAGAAAATATTTCTCTGGTTGCAGCTTCTTAAATGTGAATATTTTCTTGCTTCTTTCCTCCTCTGTGACATTAATCTGAATATCTTTGAGTTGTGGACAAACCAAGACATTTGACATCTTGGGCTTTTAGAAACACTAATCGACATTTTTCCCAAAACTAATCAATAGATTAATTGAAAATGAAAGTCCACAGCTAACTTACCACCATGTATGACAAAAATCTGACAAATATTTAACATTTTTCTTTAAAAAAAATAAATAAATCAATAAAAAATGACTGAAACACTGAATTGATTTTCAGAATTTTTGCCAATTAATTTTCTTTTCTTGGATGATTTGTCATTATTGTTAACTGGCTAATCCATACATCCACTTTTTGCTGCTTTCTTGGGTCTGCGTCGCATTAGTTTAATTCATATTGTTATAAAATATGATATATAATTCTAAGTTTACTGTAGTAACAAATAATTGCAATTCACTTTCTCCCTAAAGATTTTTAGTGCAATTTTTTTTTTATCTCTAACTTTTTTAGCTCTTTTTGTCTGAACCTTAGAAGGTGTTAAAAAGTCTTTAAATAATTTTCTAATTGCGATTCAATAATTAATCAGTTAATTACCAAATTTTAGTTTATCATCCATTGGTTTGAGTTATTTTTTAGTAAAGAAAAAGTGAAATTTCTTTGAAATTCCTTTCTTTCTTCTTAAATGGGAACATTTTCAGGTTTCTTTCCTCTTTGACATTAAACTGAATAGATTTAAGTTGTGGACAACACAAGACGTTTGGCATCTTGGGGTTTAGGAAACACTGACATTTTTCACAACTTTTTGACATTTTGCAGAACATAAATAATCAATTCAGAAAATAAGTCCACAACTACTTTACCATCATATATGACAATACATTTGTACATTTTGCATCCAAAAAGAGCAAATGTTGGCGTTTTTTGTTTGAAAAATGTCAGAAATATACACTTCTTAATTAGTGAATCATACATCCATTTCCTGCTGCTTACTTGGGTCCACATAAAATCAGTTTAACTCGTATCATTGGGAAATATTACTATAGGTGGCTGGAAATATGATGTAGAAACAACTAATTGCAGTTTATTTTCTCCCCCTGTTGGTTTTCTCTTCAGTTTAATAGTGAAACGTGTTAAATTAGATTCTATTTGACGTCAAATAGTTCATAGAAAGTTCATCACGACGGGCTCAGATTGGCTTTTCTCTGTCTAACTATTGTTTTCTTTGACAACCAGTTTCAGTGGCGAGTTTAATGAATGATGATTTCTTGTTGAGTTCGATGCTAAATAAGAAGCTACAGCCGCGGTTCAGTTAGCTTGTCGTGATGAATGAATGAATCTGCGGTGAGCACCACTTATGTTAACTGGAGGAACTTTCGAGTCTTGTAAACTGCGACTCCCCCTGCTGGTGGGAAGGAGCACAGCAACACCACAAGCTGCTTTTAATTTGAAATTCACTGGCAGCTTTCTCTCCGGCTCTGCCACTGTGTGTGTTTGCTCTGCCTCCGACCACATGTTGGAGTGTTTTACGTTAGCGGTGTGTGTCTTTTTGTGCGTGTGTGTCTATGTGTGTGTGTGTTTTTGTGCAGCAGCAGCCTCTGATCAAAGACCAGCTTCGCCACACTCGGCTTTCATCTCCAGCTGTGTGCAGTGGCTGCAGACTCATGTGGTAAAACTTAGATCTGTGCACATGTTGAAGCTCGACCCAGACGTGTGATAAAGTGAGTGTGTAAAGATCCTAAAAAGGAGTAAACGCACGGCTTGTTTGAACTTTATATGCTTTGGCATGAATGCATAATACAAGCTGTTAGAATTGTAAAATATTAATGTAACCTGAGACCACGTGTATGAATACTTCTGTTTTGCATTTATCTTGAATCTAATACAAGATTTTCCTTTAAAAAAAGTAATCCACAAAACACGATGTGACAATGTTCCACAGAGCTTCTAGTCATGTCGGGACTTGGTCTTCGAGTGTCTCCAAACATTTTCATTTGGGTTAAGGTCAGATGTGTGTGGAGGGAAGTCCTTGACTGTCTGCACTCTTTGTTCTTCTTTGGTCTTTACGTCAAAGCTTTGAGGTGTGTTTGGACTCCCGCAACAGTATGAATCCTTAAGCACAAAGATGCAAACCAGAGGGTGGAACATGTTTTTCAGGAATAGAACGCCGTTTCTTCTTGTTTAAGGTGGTATTTATTGACTGCAGGGTCCAGCTCCAGTGTAGCATCCCCCTCTAAAGACTGGTATAGTTGACGAAGCAGGTTTCACTGTTGGTTTGATCCACTGTGGTACCATTAAGTCGTTTTCCAGGGCCGTGTTAGGGCTGCCTGAACTTCTTTGCATGTTCCGACTGCAAGAACCGTCTCTGTAGAACCTCTTTAGGGGTAATTTATAGAGGAGAAAAAGGTTCCTACTCCTAAACACCCCTTCAGAACTGTTGCACAGGTGTTGATGCTGCCTAGTTAATCTTGGAGAAGATACCAAAGCAGTATTTTACTTCCCTCCTGATGACTTCTTTTCTCTAACATCGCCATCTAGGCCAACATAATTAGCCTCTAACTCTAGTCATATAATAGATAATATATTCAGTAAATGTGATCTATGTATTTGGGCAATATATTGCATGAAATTTTTAGATTTTGTGTATTGAAAATTAAATAATGATGACAAGAAATTGCACAGTATGTTGTTGGTAGCAAGTAAAAACAAAAAACTATCAAGAGAGAATGGTTTAAAATAGAACCACCCACCGCAGAGGAATGGATAGACATTCTACATTAGGTTTGAATTGTGGAAAAGTTGACTTTTACCCAAAGAGTGCAAAAGATAAGTTTTGTCAGCTCTGTATTAAATAGACTAAGAATTAAAAAAAAAAAATAATGCCAGATGTTACTTGAACATACGTGTAATTTCCCAGCTCTCTTCATTTACTTTCCTTTAATCTGATTTTATTGTTTTATGTGAAGATAATTATTAATTTCTCTGGTTCTGCTGTTCTTATGCCACAGAAAAGGGGCGATTTAAAAAAAAAATGAAAATATTGGGGAAAAAAATATCTTTAATTTTGTAAATACGATATACATTGAAAATTGTGATTGCTTGATTTTTCAATTCAAATCAAAAACATTTAGTTATATCCAGTAAATAATTTTTTTTCCTGCAGTGGAATGCCACCTGTTGACACCACAGTTCAAACCTGCTGCATCACGTGTTTTCTAAAACGCAACCTTTGCTAATTGCTTTGCATATGCTCCAATATTAGCTGCAGAAATGGCCTGGCAGACTATTGTGGCCGATATTTACCACGATTATCCGTGTTTTTATTGACTGATTATCAATAAATTAAATGCTCTACTTCATTTCTAATCAGCTTCCTCTCTGTCTGTGGTCTCAGAAATGTCTCTGAACAAGAAACGCAAACCAGGAAATCAGCTTCTCTCACAGTGGCTAATGCTATGCTAACGGCTAGTGACTAAGTTAGAAGGCAGCCGCGGATTAACCTGAAGCAGAGTCTGGAAAACAATAATTAATAAAGCTTTAAGATCTGGACCTTAGTGGACCATAAAAGTGATAAAACAGTGAATTATTAAGAAAATAGAGAAGAACAGCAGGAGATAAACTGATTAATCTCAGTAGATCAAACATAAACAGAGGAGAACATCCTAATTTAATCACTTCTGTTTCTATTTTACATAATTTGGAGAATGATAAGTCACTTTGGAAACATTTTTAGTCATTACTTTCAAATTTTAAGTCATTTTGGGCAACTTTTGTAACCATTTTGAAGATTTTTTGAGTCTCTTTGGAAAAGTTTTTAATCGTTACAGAGAATTTTGAATCACGTTTTGAGTCATTTCAAAGAGCTTTAAGTCAATTTGTCTAAATTTAAGTCATTTTGGAAACATTAACAGAGGAGATAATTTAAACACTCCTGTTTCTATTTTAAGTATTCAGTTATAGTCACCCATATTTATGATGAAGTCTAGTTATGAATGACAGATTCTCTGTTATCACATGCTGTTAAAGCATCATATTTATTGTATATGAGTCCAACTATTGGTTATCTGTCTTTCTAGATCATCAATAACTGGCGTCAGCATCAACCCTGAACGCCCCGCATCGGTCGATCCCCATTCAATATGAAATCCATTAATTGTTCAGCTCTAGTAGTCATCTCTATCCAGCGGCTCTTTGATTTCTGCCCGATAAGACACGTGTCATTTTGAGCTTTCACTTGTAATTGTTGCCATGTTGTCCTTTCAAGAAGACAATCTGATGTTCCTGGAAACGTCCATGCTGCCTCAAACTCCCGCCTCAAGCTTCACCAGTTAATGGGATCATCTGCAGTGAAAATGCTGCTCTGTCTTGGCCTTGTTGTTCCTCCTCCTGAGAGCTGCTGCTTTTGCTGCTTGGAGTCTTTATTTAGCAACTTCTGCAGCCAGCTACGCTTTATGTTTTGATCTTCTAGTCCTGTGCTCAGATGTTTTTGAATACAGCAGATCCAGTTTTAATTTGTCTGTTTTAAGTATTTTTTTTTTAGTTTTGAGTCTCAGAATCGTTTGTTCTCGCTTCTGTTGTCTTGTTTCTCGCCGTCAGCTTCGTGTCAGAACTTCAGAAAACATCGATTTTATTGCTCCTGCTGCGCTGTCACGACGCCCCGCATGTGTTCCACATTAGAAAGCCTTAAATCCAACCATCAGACAGCCGGAGACATCGGAGGCCATATTAGGAGAGTCTGATCCAGTTGTGTGTAACATCTGCACTATGAATGAGTCTGGCTTTTGTCTGTGCACGTTTGGGTCTATTTTTAGCGGCTATATTTTAAGTGTTAGATAATGGTCCCTAAAGGACTATCCTACTTCCTCTGGAGCAGAGTCCAGGATTTTAGATGGATCACAGCCGTGTGTTGTACGTCTGTGTTTGTGAGGCTGTTTCTGACTTAAAACTGACTTTTGACATGCTCTTTGAGGGTTTAGGTTTGGGTTATTTGCTCAGTTTTGATGGTTAAAGTTGAGTTAAGCAACAAGGGAACGTATTATGTCATCTAGAGTCCTCACAAATCTGCACGTCCTCGAGTCAGTTGGTCCATAAAAGGCTCTGAACTGTTCACACACTCGCTGTAATGACTTCTGAATGTTAACAAACTTCACTCAGGCTTCCTCAGTTCACTTTCAGCTCATGTAAATGTTTAAACTTTTAATATTTGCTCATTATTGACCTTTTTCAGCTTCATTTTCTGCTTTTCCTTTCCCTTCCAGTCACTGTTTGTTGGCTGTATTAAACTCCAGTCAAAACTCTGGGTCATGATTGGTTCAAACAGCCTTATAATAACTGCTTAGAGCTTGAACATTCAGTGCGTCCACCTTTAGAACGGCTGTAGATAAAAGAGCATCTTTGGAAGGAAGGTTATTAATAACATTAAAGAACCCATATTAGTTATTTGTTGTTGTTGCTTTTCCATTTCCTTTAGTATGTCATAGCTTTCCTGTGCATGTTTATGTCTGCAAACATCCACACCAACCGGAGTTATTCTCTCCCATAAAAAAAACTCAGCTTCTAACCCACCTGAAACGCCTCGTTTGAAGCCCAGGCTTTACTTCTGTCACTTACTTACATCATCATGTAACACATTTACATCATTTCTGCTGAACAGCTAGTTTGGCCCTCAGACAAAGTTGTTTCCATTAATTCCTCACTAAAGCTGCTTCTTCTAGAACTATGTGTTCATTTGCTCAAAGATCTGAGTTAACAACGTTACCTCACCTTCTTCGATCCAGCTGACCAATCAGAACAGACCCGGCTTTTTAGGAGGGGGTGCTTTAAAGAGACAGAAGCCAAATGTACAGTCGGAGAAAAATAATGTGTTTTTGAACATTAAATAATGTAAACATACTCGACTTGACCCCAAAAACAGTATAAATTTCAGCATCTGATTTTTTTTGTATTTTGAAAAAGGTTTAGTGACAAAATCTAAGCCCCGTTTTTCAGTGACACTTTAGTCTAATTTTTGCATTTTACATCATCTATATATCCTTTAAAAAATCACCAGAATTACTCTGTTATTCTGAGCCAGAAACTGTAAAACCAGAGTTTAGTTTTCAACTTTCCAACGTTCCTTGAACTACACATGAATGATGCACTGTTGCATAAACCAAATCTAAGCTTGTAATTGAAATATTTAATTGCACTATATTTTTCATTTTATTCTACACGTCCCATAAGAAAATTGCCAAAAATGAACAGTTTGCAGCTACAAGGGTCTGTAGAAATGAAAAAATTCTTCACCTCTTTGATTTTAGCCAAGTTTTAGTTAATAACTTTTTTCATTTTATGTCATCTGAACACTCTAAGGCCACAGCTGTTTGTATGAATCCACAGATGCTGCAGCTCACTGACTAAGAATGTTTAAAAGGGGTGATTTATTTGTGTTTAGTTCGGCTTAGTTCCTGCCTTAAAATACTACTTTTTGACTTTTTTTATTGACAGAATTCACACTGCCAAAAAATGCAATTATGAACTTGTAACTGAACTTAACATGAGCACTTTAATTGACTTCTAGCTAGCTCAGCTAACTGGGAGCGCAGCAGCACATTAGCTTGACGTTTGCATGACGAAACGAAATGACGGAACGTTGATGCTGAACTTATCGAACGCAGGTTGTTGTTGAAAGCTTTCTGGTTTGTACGGAACTTTACAGCCTGACAGTGTAGCTGTAAATTTTGTTATTTAATCTTACTCACTGATTTTTTATTTATTTATTTTTTTTTACCATTTTCCCTCATAGTGACACACAACTCTTTGAGCTGCTGCAGTAAAGATCAGAGTTTTCCTCGTATAAATCACTTAACATCAGCCCGAGGTAAAAACAGCGATAAAAACATTATTTTTTTTGTTCCCTTTCGATGTTCTACAGAAACTCCCTCTCTGCACCGCTGTGTGTTTCTACTGTACATGAGCAGCTTATATGTGATACGATTATGACTAATGGTCTGTAATGGGTTCAGGCCTCGGGGAGAGTGACATCACGCCGCCATCATCACTTCTCCTGACCTCATTAGCAGCCAGTCATCACCCTGAGAGTGTGAGCGGATACAAACTGTGTGGTCAGTCTTTCAGCATTTGTATTTGTAGACATGTGGTTACTGGGCTTGGTGTGTAACGGCTCTCATTTGTGTGTGTTTTAGGCTGGTCTGCAGTGCTTTAGAGGAGTGTTTTCAAGCTCATAAACACCATTAAAACATTTTCATAGCACGCTAAAGCGCCACTGTGATGCAGGCAGATGACAAATCTACACAGTTTGACAAAAAAGCATCGAATATTGTTCCTAAATCTACTGCTGAAATTCAGTTAATTAATGACATTTTATATCCTGTAGCAGCACAAAGAAGCTGACAGGAGATATGTCAGCCCTCAGAACTCCATGTCATCTTTGCAAAATCACCAGAATCACTTTTTTATTTAGAGCCAGAAACTGTAAAAACACGCAGAATCATCAAAGTTTCATCTTTCCAATGTTCTGTAACTGCACATCCATGATGCACTGATGTGTCACAATTACAATCACTTTATTCAAAATGACTCAGGAAATGTCCCAAATGACTTGAAACTTGTCCAAAATTACTTGGAAACTTGTCTAAAATTACTTAAAAAATATCCAAAATAACTTGAAATATGTCTCAAATTACTAAGAATTGTTTTGTTTTGTTTTGTTTTGTTTTGTTTTTTTTTTAAAAAAGCCTCAAAAGATGTATCAAATGACTAAAATTTTCCCCAAAATGATTTAAAACTTGTCCCAAATAAGTTTAACCATGTTCTTAATGACTCAGAACCCATATAAATTCACATTTCTTACATTTCAAACAGTTCAATTTTGAGTTTATTGTATTTTTTTTAATATAATATACACTGTACATTTCATGGCTTATTTTGTCCATATGAAGACAAATTATTACATTTTTTCCAGCATTTTCAACATCAACAAGTTTCATTCTCTGTTTCTAATGATTTTTGAAATTTTATTATACATTTATATTATCTGGCAAATATTACATTTTAGGGCTTTCTATTAAAAATGTTTAAATTAAACATATAGCAGCATTATTTTGCTGAAAAAATAGCATTACTATGGCGCTTTAAAGTTTTAGGACTTTAAAATGTTATATAAAAATTTGACAAAAATAAACAGTTTGTGCTTACGAGATTCTGTAAAAGGCTAAAAATTCTTCACTCTTTGTTGCAACTGTGAAACCATCAGTGACTCATCAGTCACAAGTACAGAGATAAAGTAAAAATACAAATAGTAAAATATCCACAGTATGTAGAGCCATTTTTTTCTAATATCGGTAACATCTGTGGGCACAATTTGAGTAAATTTTTGTGAAATAAATAATCAGAGAAATTAAATTTTCTTTTTTATAATTTATGACGTTATGAGTTTTATTATACTGTCCACAGAGTTTTATCTCCTTCTAGTCGGTGTTTTTCTGTTTCTATAGATGTACAGGACTTTATATCGCAGTGAAAAAAAATGTGACTGAAACTTAACCTAAACACAGATTAATAATGCGATATTAGAAGAATTAATGTCAAAGCTACATACATTTCCCTGCTTTAAACTGTAGAAAGAATATGTGTGAATGTTTATCTTTGTAAAAAGCTGCCGGCCGCTGCGTCAGGGAGGAAATTGAACCTGTGACCTGAACAGTGGCTGCATTTTCGTACAGAAACTCATATCTCAGAGATCTCAGGGTCGAAACAAACAATCTGCGCTGTGAGAAAGCCTCTCGTTCTCACACACAGGTTCATTTTCAGCCAGATCAGCTCCGGGATCTGAGATATTATCTGTCAGCTGTTGCTGTGCAGGGAAGGGAGGCGGTAGAGACTCTGAAGCAAGGTGTTGCTGTGGTGATAATCCAGCTTTTACTGGAAAAAGCTGCCAGATAATGTCCAGGTTCTTGCTTATTTTCAGGAGAAACACTGATAAACAGCATCGTGATCATTTCCCCTGCTGTGCCCCACTCCAGTACGGCTTTTTAATTGTACTATATGGTAGTCTTCATGGTGTTTCACAAGTTAGTGCACAACAACAGCAGCGCACTTTATAGTTTTATACTCAGAGGAAACGTGAACTCCCATGTCGGTGTTCTTCCTGCTTGCATTCATTATTCAGTTGAGGGTCATTAAGACTGCGTGTCCACAAAGCTGAAAAAAGCTTCAAACATTAATCTGAAAACGCCCAGCTGGGAGAGTTTGGAGACGCTTTTTCAGTCGAGACAGTTTGGCTGCTAGAAGCTGCTGCAAGCGCTGATGCATGGATAGATATTTCATTGATCCTTTGCAGGAAATTACCCCACATATACCACTAATCATAAGACATTCAGGCACAAAATCTATTCACAGTAGTATTAAATTGCACTGAAGTCTTTGGAGGAAGTAATAAAATATTTGTAATATGTAATATGCAGGGTAATTAGTATGCAGTGGGCAAAAAAGGCAAAAGAAATATGCTATCTAATTCCATTTATTTACATAGAAACTCAACGGAATCAAGGTAGCAGCATTTGGCAACAGTGAAAAAGAACAAAAAAAAAAGCAAAACTGGGAGGACAAAAATAAAAACCCTCCAGCAGAACCAGGCTGAGGGAGGGCAGACGTCTGCCTGGACTGGTTGGAGTGAAGGTGGAGGTCGGATAGGGCAGGATATGTAATGTAAAAAGCATCGTGTGTAAAAATGACTTCAACTTTCCAACCACGCATCCATGATGCATAGTGACGTCAAAAACGGAACCAAATTGTTGTATTTTATTACTTTATTCTACACATCTCGTATAAAAAATTTCCAAAAATAAGCAATTTCCACTTGCAAGATTCTGTATAAAACAAAACGACTGCCCTGCTTGGCTCAACTGTGAAATCATCAGTCAGTCATCGGCGACCAGCAAACACGTCACAAAAAATAAAAACATAAACAGTAGAATATCTATAGTACGTAGAATCATAGGCTAACATGATAACATCTGTTGGTGCTTGGAAAAATGTCTTACAAGTTGAGTCCAGGTTTTTGCACTTGGCGACTGAGAAGAAACTAAACTATTTCATGTTTTCCATGAAAACTCACACTTTTATTCATGTGCTAACATAACTGCACAAGGATTTTCTAATCATCAATGAGCCTTTCAACACCATTAGCTAACACAATGTAGCATTAGAACACAGGAGTGATGGTTGCTGGAAATGTTCCTCTGTACCTCTATGGAGATATTCCATTAAAAATCAGCTGTTTCCAGCTAGAATAGTCATTTACCACATTAGCAATGTCTACACTGGATTTATCATTCATTTAATGTTATCTTCATTGAAAAAACTGCCTTTCTTTCAAAAATAAGAACATTTCTAAGTGACCCCAAACTTTTGAATAGTTGTATATGTACAGAAATATATCTAACATATGTAAGAAAAAAGACGTCTGTATGCATTTTTTTCCCATATCAATATTCTGGTGGTCAAGGACGTTGTCTGCTACAAATATAAACACTTCAGCATTTGTTTTAGTTGGTTGGTCAGTTTTCATTGTTAATTGGACACCTGTGTAAAAAGTGACAGCGACAAATTCAGAAATTTGAAAAAGTGTTCAACTCTTAGTGACCAGGAAACTCTCGTCATGCTGATGTTTTTAAGCATCTTGTAAAAACGTTCATTGCAAACAGTTGGAAAAAGTACGCTGGAATAACCACATCTTGCACTTTCTACCCTGCATCCACCTGACTGGGGCGAGTACGAAACCAAAGGGGAGTCCGACAAACGAGTAACTGCAGTGAAACCCTGTTAAAAGTCCAACAGGCTGTTTGCAGCTGAAAACATGTGGCTAGTAGAAAGATAAAGACTAACACTGACCTGGAATCTGAAACAGGCTGCTATGAAACTAAATGGAAACCAGAGAGAATATTTGTTGACTTCATGTTGTGCACCCAAATCCTTCACTCCGCTGTAATCCCGGCACATTTTGCATTAATTACTCAGGTTTCACGTCTAATTAAACAGATGCTAATGAACCTCGCTTCATTAATCCTCTAGTTACCACAGTTTATTGATCAGACATGCGACGCTCACAGCTTGTTAATCCGACCAGAGAGGGTTTTCCTTTCCCACCTGCTGAGCGGTTTATCTGCTAGTCTTCGGTTTAGCCAGTTCTTACATTCAGTGAGAAGAAACACCAACCAGCAGGAGTTTAAATTCCACCCGAAAACCTTTTAATAAGTCATCAGAGCCGACGGTCCAGATGGCAGCGAGACGTTTCACGGGAGGAGGCGGAAGATGAAGAAGAAGACGAAGAGAGGAAGCAGTGTTCAGCAGCTTGTAGAACGACTCGGCCTGGAAGATAAAGCTGAGGAGATAAAACTATTTGCCCTCCATTATCTCCACTCTTTCTGTCTCCGTCTCCCACTGAGACGACACGCCAGTCAGGATTATCCTGAGAGGAAGACAAACAGCTCATTACCGAGTCTGTTGTCTCTCCGAGTCTGAAGAACGTTTCCACTGCAAGAACTTTTACAAAGAGACTGAGAACCTACAGAGGACCTCAGTTCTTCTACCTGCCATTCCACTAAAGGTCTGAAAGAAGGTCCGGGGAGACAGTTTACCTCACCAAGTCTCATTTTGTGAAGGTTCAGGAACTTTAGGGATCTACCATAACTAGCATTACAGCATTACAAGTCAGTAAGAATTCGACGCAGGGTTTGTGAAACCCTAACTAGCCAATAGTCTCCCAGGTCAAATACAGAGAGAGTCTTCTTCCTTAGGGGGTGGGCAGCCCGTTTAGTGGACCCCTAAACCCAGGATTTATACAGTAGTAGTGAAATGAACTGCCTTTGCAGTATTTTGAGCTGAAAAGCTACAAGCAGAGAGAGTTTTCTTCCTGAAGGGGACGGGGTCAGTAGCAGCTCATTGGTTTTCAGAGCAAAACAGCCTTTTTAGAGAAAGACCTGACCCCTGGATTTAAACAGTTACGGAGACATGAAACATCTTTGCAATATTTTGAGCTGAAAAACTAAAAACAGAGTTTTCTTCCTGAATGGGGCAGGAACACCAGCAGCTCATTGATTTTCAGGGCAAAACAATGTTTATAGGAGCCCTGATACCAGGATTTATACAGTCATGGTGAAATTAACCATCCTTGCTATATTTTAAGCTAAAAACTTTTTAAAAAACAAAACAAAAAAAACCCACACATTTCGGGACATGTTGCACTAATTTACTGCAAAGGGGGAACAATTTAGGATCTTTAAGTCAGGTTCTTTAAAGTTGATGGGTTCAGAGTTCAGCACCGGATCCAGTTCAGTGGAGAACTTCCTTGTCAAGACAAACAGAACTTCAAACATGCTGGTTTAGGTAGTTTATTCATGGACAGACTAACATAAAAAAAAAAATCATATTTCCTTGTTGTGGTCGTTTATTGTCTTTTTAAGGAAATTTTGCAGTAATTTAGTTTGTCTTTGCCGCCATTTGAATGTTCAAAATCTGTTCAAAATGGGGTTTTAACCCAATTTATCAGTTTAGCGAGGATCTTTTTCAGTTTCAGGACAGTGCGTTCTGTTAACTGAGGAGAACATGGCGTTAAAATGCTGGTTTGGGTGAAAACATCCTGCAGCAGAGACTCTGTAGCTCGCTCCGGTGGCCGCTCAGTGGAACTACAACAGCTTCATTCAGCTATAAAAGGCGGATTTGTGCATGTAGAAAACAGCACAGGGGCGAGGTGAATGATTCAGCCTTCAGCAGCGTGTTACATGTGTGTGGGTTTGTGTTTTGGTTAAGAGTGCATGAAGAGGCCAAAGCAGGTTTCACACCGAATCCTCCTACATGCTGTCAGTAGAAGCGTCTACAAAGCATCTGCATTTCTTATCATCAAACCCAGATTCTGTCAAGTTCCTGCTCTGATTGATCTGTAGAGAACACAAATGGGTATTTATGTAATTTTTTTTACAGCTTTACACAACATTTAGTTTCACTTTTGATCGTGGCTTTTTCCTTTCAGTCATACTTCAAGCAAAAAACGCCAGATATTTGAAGAGTTTAGAGTCTCGATATTTTGTTTTTGTGGAATTTTTAGTCCGACAAAACAAAATACGTCATGTAGGACTGCAACTAACAGCTGTTTCCATTGCTGAATAATGTGCTAGTTATTTTCTGCATTGATCAGTTAGCTGTTTGGTCTATAAAATGTCAGAAAATGGTGAAAAATTACTGTTTCTCAAAGCCCAAGACAACGTCCTCAATGTCTTGTTTTACCCGAGGATGTTCAGTTTACTGCCATAAAGGAGGAAAGAAACCACAAAACAGTCACATTTCAAAGTCTTCAGTCACAAAAACAAGCAAAAAACGCCGAATATTTAAAGATTTTAGCCTTTCAATATTTAGTTTTTGTGAACATATTTAGTTTATGGTTATAGAGGAGGAAAGAAACCAGAAAATACTCACTTTTAAGAAGCCGGAACTAGACAATTTAGACTTTTTTTCTTTACAAAATGACTCACGTTGGTCAGCTGGTCATCAAAATATTTTGCCACTAGTTTGTTAATTGATTTTTTTGACAATTTTTGAACATTTCATGAGCTAAACAGTGAATCGAAGGAATTATTTAGCAATTAATGAAAGCAATCATGAGGTATTTTAAAAGAAAATATTCCACATTTTGGAAAATATTCTCATTTGAAATCAAGCAAACGGTAAAATTAATTATAGGGCTTAAAAATAGACTTGAAGCCGCTGAAAAGGCTCCATCAAAATCCACTAAATTACATTTTATGTCTCATTTGTTTACTTATAATCCAAGCTGTTTGATTTGGAGAAATAGTGCGGCACATTAGAATTCCTGGAAAGTTTCTGATGTGTATCTCAGAGAGTATTTCATTCTTATTCAGACTCTTCATTTAGGAGTTTTCAGGCTGTATGTCTAACCCCTAACCCCAGTGACCAAGTAAATGATCTCAAAGCGCTCCGACTGCTTGTGATTGTTGCTCTTATGTCAGATTTCTGCATCTTTTTACTGCAGAAAGTCTGCTTTTCTTCTGTGTCAGTGAAGATGTCCACATTGAACTTTGTGTTTCTGGGTTTTATACAACATCTGCTCACCACATCTGTTGTTTAATACATAAATATGAATTCTGTGTTTGTATTCATTCCTCTAAAACTTTCCTGCATCTGTCAAGAAGCTTGAAATTAAAAATCTGGAGGTGTTTAAAAAAACACTTTGCTTTGAATAATTTGGGTCTTATGTGTTTTTTTACACGCAAAAGTTAAATTTACTTGTTTAAAGTTCTTAAATTAGCACAATCTTTGCCCCTAATTGGAAAATCCTAGATTATAGATCAGATTTCCTGTCAGAAGTTTCCTCGTACGTCACTGAAAACATCTTGACTTCTACTTTCCACATCAGAGAGGAACTTTGCCTTCAGCGAATGATTGATTAGGTTTGTTTGTGTTATTTTCTGTGTGTTTATAGATGTAGAGAAAGACTGGATCCCATCTGATTTACATTATTAAACAATCAAACCCTTTTCCAACCTTTTACCAAACCAAACCAAATTTACCAACTTGAAGTCCCTGAAATGCAGCAGCTTCTCCATCATGTCTTCATCTCTGCTCTGGAAGCCTCCTGGATGTGGAAACAAGTCTCATATTTTGTGTTTCACCCTTTTTTTAAATGTTTTTTAAAGCTGCTTTTTGTGCATCTGAAAAATGTGCGAATGTACAAAGCCTAAAGTCAACGTTTATGGGGAAAAAACTCTGTTGCAGAATTTTTTTTTTTCATTTGTCGGTGTAATTTTGTTTAACAATTTACTGCTATTTGACATGTTTTTCATGTTTTGTTAAATTGCAGATAATAACTATTAAAATCAGAGAAACAGTCTTTATTTACCCCTAACAATAGTTGGTATATAGTAGTATATAACAGGATTATAATAATATAATAGCAGGACAAAACTGTAAATTATGTCCACATTAAACGTCAGTATTTTTATAAATAGTAGGTTCTTCTTTTACAATGTTTGACCATAAAGTTACTTTTTTACTGCGTTTCAATACCAAAAAATAATTTTAAAATATGTATATTAAGGATTGAAACATGGTAAATAATTACATTTTTAAAATATTATTTTCTAGATTTTCGCATTTTTTTTAAAATACAGATAATATATTTATAATGAAGATATTATAATGAAAAATATTAAAAGAAAAAACATTGTAAATAAAATCCACATCAAAAATCAGTATTTTGATAAATAAACTAGATATTTGCTGTTATTAGGCTACATATATTATTATTATTATTATTATTATTATTATTATTATTATTATTATTATTATTATTATTATTATTATTATTATTACGTTCATATTTTGCATTTCATTGCAGCAATCACCTGGATACAGCTTCCTGTTCAGTACAGAAGAGAATTTAAGATTCTCCTGGTTATTTTTAAATCTCTGCATCAAATCTCTGAACTTTAAACACCTTATTTCTGCATTTGGACTCCTCAGATCAGAGAATCAGTTGCTTAAAGTCGAGGTTTAAACCGAAGCCGGATCATGTTTTTACTGTTTTAGCTCCAACACAATTGGAACTGATCATTTTAACCTCTTATGATGGATTGTTATTGCTCTTTTGAAGATTTCACTGTCTTTACTAATGTTTTATTAACACTTTCTATTGCTTTATGTGTGTGAATGTGTTGTAAAGTGCCTCCGCTTTAGAAAGCTGCTACAGAAATACAGTTTATTATTATCAGTTACCAGAATTTAAATCACTGTATTTCAGTGTAAAGCAGCGTCTAGCTGCACACTGAAGCACAAGCATTAAGAGCTTAAACACTGGACTGTCTTTGCTTGTTTTTTGACGTGGATTGAAGGTATTTTTAGCATCAAACTGGCATTAAAAAGATCTCAAAGCAGTCGTGATTCATCAGAGTTTTTCTTGTTTCTCAGAGCCGTCCCTGTCAGAGAAGAGCTAATGTGAAACTCTGTCTTCTTCTTCTTGTTTTTTGTGCAGTTTTCCTGCGGAGCCACAAGAGTCTGGAGTCGGTGGATCCTCAGTTCACGATGAGGAGGAAGATGGAGCAGCTGCGAGAGGAGCTGGAGCTCATGGAGCAGCTGAGAGACGTGAGAATCTCTGATCTTACTGTTTACCTTCGTCTGACGGGAGATTAGAGCACAACTCTGCTGTTCCTCTCCGGCCTGGATGCTAATTTTACTTCACTTCTCCTGAAATCTGGAGACATGACTTCAAACGATGATGTTAAACTTTAACTGTATTGCCCAAACATCCACGAGTCCCATTTTTATGCTACAAACTGACTTTTAGCAGGTTTTGAGCCATTTTCTGACTGGATTTATGTCTCTTGAGAGCTTTCCTTCCCTGGTTTTCATCCACTCTGGAGCAGATGTCGTTAAAATTTTCACCCAGTAAGACTTGAAACTTCAATTTTTCCTCCTCCACTAATTTAAATCCAGAGTCCTTCAATTTGAAACTTTTTTCCTTCTCGTGCACTTTATCAACTCAAATTAAATCTGATTTTTGGTTGAAAATGTCAGAAATCAGAAATGTTTCTACTTATCTTGCTAAAAACAGCATAGAGGTGCCTCAAAAAACACAGTTTATTTATTAGGCTGTTACTGGTTTATTTACCTCCTTACATAACATAATCACTGTCTTTTAATGTTGCCTCTAATTCGAATGATTGAATTTTGCTTTACTCAAAGTTTTACTCACTTTACACCTGAAACGTGAAAAAACCTGCAGAACAATCAAAAGATGGGTGAATTTTTATCCTTTGAGTAATTCAGGTTTTTAATTTTGCCTTATTTCACTTCCAGCTCCTCTTGTTTTCATTAATTCATTTGTTTTTTAAGCCTAAATGCTCTAAATCTCATTTTACTGGCGTCTAATTTTCTTACTAGAGTGCTGAGAACTATTATTAGAAATGAGGCCTTCAGACATCAATGATTTTAAATAAAGCTCAAAAGAATGATTGAATTAAAATTAGCTCCATTTAACTTATGCTGAACTCACTATTGCTAGTTCCTGTTTGCAGTGTACACATACATGTACTACCTGCTATCCCTGGATTACTGCGATATTAATTATGGGTCTGGAATTTATACAGTAAAATTGGCCATTTCTTTGGTTTTTCAGCAGATTTACAGACAAATACTTGCAATTAGTGATGCCTCAACCAAGTCAATTATCAGTCATTAAATATTTAGTAGCATTTTTGTGCACAGTACATGCTTAAAGTATTGTAGATTAACTGTAGCTGTGTTTGTACCTGCTCATGTTGTGTGTACATAAATATGTTTCCACATTTTTACAGTTTTATGTGTTTTCTAAATGGTAATGGAGATTGGAATTCCAAAAGACAGACTCGCAAAAAACACATTGAAGAGTCTTAATGGATTTAGAAACACCTTTTCTAAATAAGTTCTGATGTCATTTAACTCATTTGTTGTCTCTGGACAGCATAAAACATAAGCCAACATCAGCTAATGGAAGTTACATTTTCCTTGATAAGACACACTTCAAGTATACCTTGAAGTGTCTAGTAGGTAGAAGACCATGACATGCATGTCAGAAAATGTATAGCAGGTTAGCTGTAGTACCTGTTTGCACCACCAGGAGCTTCTTACTGTAGTGATCAGAGGAGGCAGCAGTTCTTTGTTGTGAAGCATTGTGGTGATTTTAGCTAGTAAAGGGGCACCATGACAAAGTCTTATCTGAGGCTTAATGACCTCCAACCAACACTTAAGTGTGAATTTAAGGTGGGACAAATTACGATATTCTAATTTCCTTGGGGCATTTGAAATAGTCGTGCTTGCAACTTGTGTTACAGTGGAAGGAAACAAAGATTTGGCCTTAGTTTCTCGTGAAGTAACAGAAAAACAGAGTGAATGTTTCATTCTTCACCCTCGTCTGTGACATTAATCCTGTTCCAGATGGCTTGAATTGTGCTGAAGAAATTTCATCTTGCACATTATTCAATTCAGTTCACTTCAATTTTATTTATATAGCGCCAATTACAGGTCAAATTGTCTCAAGACGCTTTACAGAACTCATGCCTGTACTCCAAAAGCAAGTCCTAAGTACCGTGGACTGTTAGTCGTGAGGAGTCGGGACTCGGCGATGCTTTTGGTTTTTAAATTTAACCTACCGTCAAGCTCACATTTCTGTTTCTGCTGTTTATTCCTCCTCAGAGCATCGAGAGCAGACTGAAGGTCGTCCTCCCCGAAGACCTCGGCTCGTCTCTGATGGACGGCGTCGTCCTCTGCCATCTGGCCAATCACATTCGCCCGCGGTCCGTCGCCAGCATCCACGTCCCTTCACCTGCAGTGGTAGGTTTTAGGGTGAAGACATTTGTAGCAGTAAAGGTTGTTTGAAAGCGTTCGGACCCCAACTTCCTGTGCAAAGTCGAATCTTATCTTTTGTTATTTTTGTGTAATTTCTTTTGCTTGTGCTTCCAGCCCAAACTCAGCATGGCCAAGTGTCGGAGAAATGTGGAGAACTTCCTGGACGCCTGCAGAAAAATAGGTGTACCAGAGGTAAGACGCATCATTTAATATGAAACCTACAGCTGTAGGTGTCCTGAGAACAAAATGTGGCCTCAATGAACTGGAGGTCGATTTCAAGTTTCTGCTCCTGTCCTTCAAAACCTGAGAATATTCTTACATATTATCACAAACTGGAAATTTCAGACAGTTTGCGGTCCCGAATATTACACATACATAATCTACAGGAAGCTGCTGTATTGCTTGTACAGCTTATTAACAAATTGTCTGCTGCTGAAGGACGTTGTGAACCTGAAAACAGCCTCAGTTCATCAGAGAAGCTCCCTGCTGAGTCCATATCAGCCTGGAACAGATGCCTCGGTTGTTGACTTGTTGACAAGAGATGTGAAAGGAACTGTGAAGGTGTCCTGCAAAAACTACCTTCTCTTGAACAGAGCTGCACTTTTTATGTACATTTATGGCAGTACAACATCAGCAGCTTACATTATCTTCTGATTTATGCCCATTAATGAGGTGAAAACTGGAGTTATTGACTGATTTTTGCAGGACATTAAACTGTAAACCAGATGTGGGAAGAAGGCCGCTGGTTTTTCTTTATCATGTCATCTTCCTGCAGTCAAAATTAATTATAGCACTAAACTACAGATACTTCTGCATTTAAAACACGTAGAATTCTACTCAAATCATGTTTCTATCTTTAACTTTAAACTGGAAAACCACTCAGCCTTCTTCCCTGGACTGGTTTAATTTCCTACCTGCCTCATTTTTGTTCTCGTGGCTTTTAAAGGAGGTCTTTTAATGTTTAATGCTAAATTCATCACCGCTGTCATCGCTGCCTGCAGCTTCCTCCATCATGATAGGAGTCGATCAGATCAGCAGCATCAGTCTGAAAGAGTCGACTGAGCGACTGGGTTTTAGTGTGTGTTTGTGGAAAACTGCATTTATTAAACATTCTGGCTGTTTCTGGAAAAGATATTTCCAACTGTGCAGCATTAAAAGGCTGTTAGCATGCAGACTGGTTGTGTAAAAGGACAGTATGATGTTTGATTGCAGCTGAACAAGTATCCTGAATCTGTCCAGTTACTCTCTGACTGGTGGATTCTGGGAAAAACAGGAACACGAGGCGAAAAAACAAAAATAATTGAAGTCTTTGAGGAGCAGCTTTTGTAGATTTTGCTATTCTGGCAGAGTTAATGTTCATGTTGATCTCATGTCTTTAGGGTAAACTTCAAGCTAATCTAACAGCTACTTAGCTTAGCTTAGCCTAGCTTAGACTGCAAACATTGGAAAACTGCAAATTACCAGACTTTTCACTCAGTATTTACAAGCTAATCTGTCATTGCTACCAGTTAAAGATAATGATTTGGCTTCGGCTAGTAAAGGCGCACCATGACAAAGTCTTCTCTGAGTCTTAATGACCTCCAACAAGCTCTCAAGTGTGAACTCAAGTTGAGACAATTTTGGACAGTGTTTATATTTCCTAGTGGCATTTGAAGTAGCCGTCTTTGCCACCCCTCTACTCTCTACCAGTTAAAGAGAGAATGGATGTTTAAATGGTTAAAAAAAAAAAACTGGTCAGTTTCCAATCCAATAACATTTTCCTGGATTTTCTTTCGGCATAAATTGAGGACAGTCATATCAGAAAATTTACTGTAGGTTAGCTGTAGTACCTAGGTACACCACTAGGTGGAGCCTCTTACTGTTACCAGCGATCAGAGGAAGCAGACAGTTACATATTGGTAAGTATAGACCATTGTTGAGGTTTGGCTAGTAAAGGGGCACCATGGCAAAGTCTTCGTTGAGGCTTAATGTCCTCAGACAGGGTGGGTCTGATTAGGATAGTTTGGACGGTGTTTTTATTTAATAGTGTCATTTGAAATTGCCATTCCTCCAATCGAATTTTAATTGGTAAAGATGGAATTTGTCAGTCGTGTTGGAGCCATAATATTAATAATAATAATAATCTATTTTTTTTTTACATCTACCACCAATAAACCAGAACATAAATGATGATAAATGAAGCACCATTGGAATTATTTGATGTCATTTTTTTTCTTTAGGTGTGATTGTTTTTTTGTACTTGTTTATACTTTTCTTAGTTTTTTAATGTCATATTTATTTGTTTGTTAGTTGTTGACAGTTTTGTTGCTTTTCTCGATCAGAAAAAGTGTTTGAAGGTTTATTTCTTTTATTGCTGCTCTGAGCCTTTTTTCTTTGTTTGACTTGCGACCTTCCATCGCTGCTTTGCTGACTGCCTCCAGCCTCTGCGTGGACGTTTGCTAGCTGAGCCGCCCACTCGCAGCCTGAACGCTTTTACTGACAACGCTTCTGCAACGCTTCCTGCAACGCTTTCCTCCGAGCTAACACGCTAACAGCTTCTGTGCTAACGTGCTGGCCTGCTGCAGCCGCCTCACCGCCACCATCGCCGGGTTCATGCTTACTGGGAAGGACTAGAGGGCCTTTTTTTATTTTTGTTTTTTCCTCTCAGTAAGCATCGTCGCCCGTTGCCATGGTAACTCCCGCCTGCCTCCCTCCCTCCCTACACTCTGACCTTTGACCTCTGTGTCCATTGGTTAACTTCCTGCCTTTTCTTTCTCTTTTTTACTTTCTTCCGGCTGGATCGCACCACGTCTTCCTCTTCCTCCTCTCCCCTGTTTTTCTTCTCGCTCCCGTCAATTTTTGGAACTTTGGGTTTTTGTCGTCTTCCCTCCATCGCTTCCGATCTCAAATGTTTCGTTTTTGCTCCCTAACCGTCATCCTTTCACACCTTATTTTATCTGTTTCCTTTTCTCTTTTTTGTGTTTTTCCGTGACTTTCTTTTGCGGAAAATATTTCCCCATCATCCTCTCTGCACATCTTCTCCAAACTTTTCACGGCTTTTTTTCCTCCACTTGCTGCCTTGTTGTTTCTTTTCTTCTTTTGCTCACTTCTTTCGTTCCTCTATCATGTTGTCCTTACTCCTCTTTCGTCATTTGTCCTTTTCCTTCCTTCCTCCTTCCTTTTAACCTTGCTCTTTCTTTTTCCTTTTGTTTGACCTTCTTTGCTTACTTTTCACCTTTTTCTCTTGTATCTCCCTTCCTTCCTTTTTATCTTCCTTCCATCCTTCCTTTCTTCCATCCTTCTTTCCTTCCTTCCTTTCTTCCTTCCTTCCTTTCTTCCATCCATTCATCCTTCTTCCTTCTCTCCTTCATCCTTCCTCCTATCCTTCTTTCCTTCCATCCACCCTTCCTTCCTTCCTTCCTTCCATCCTTCCTTCATCCTTCCTTCCCTCCATCTTTCCTTCTATCATTCCTTCCATCATTCTTTCCATCGTTCCTTCCTTCCTTCTATCCTTTCTTCCTTCCATCCTTCCTTCCTTCCTTCATCTATCCTTCCTTCCGTCCCTTCCGTCTTTCCTATTTCCTCCCTTCTTTTATCTCTCCTTCCTTGCTTCCTTTTCCCTTGTACTTTCCTTTTTCTTTTGTGTCCTTCCTTCTTTTTCATCTACTCATTTCGTGCTTTCTTTTTTCTTTCTTTCTCTTCTTTCATTTCCACCTCCTCCCCTCTTTTGTCCTTCATTCCCTGCTTCCTTTACACTTTTCTTATCTGTACTTCCTTTTTGCTTTCTTTTCCTTTTTTCCATTCGCTCCTTGTCTCCTTTTCCCTCCTCTTTCTTTTTGGCCTTCCTTTCTTGTTTCCTTTTCACCTTGGCCTTTCTTTGGCCATCATGCTTCCCTCCCTTTCTTTTTTCATTTCCACCTCCTCCCTTCTTTTTCTTCTTGCCCCTTCTTCCTTGCTACCTTTACACTTCCTGGTTCCATTTTGTCCTTCTTTTCTTTGCATCCTCACTCCCCCCTTCGTTCTTTCATACCCACCTTCTCCTTTCTTTTTTCCTCCTTCGTTTCGTCCTCCCTTCCTCATGGGGGCACCAGTCTTCCCTCTGTTCGCCCTACGACATCATCCAGTGCCGCCTGCAGCCGGTGCGCGCCACAGTTCGGGCGCTGGTTGCCTTGGATACGACCACCGCCGACAGGAAACGGGACGAGGCGGTCCCGGCCGCAAGCCCCGCCTCCCCAGAGACTCCCTCATTGGTCTCTGTCACCACTCAAACCCCGCCTCCCGCCTGGCAGATCTGGGACCTCATTGGCTCAAGCCTGGTTCACATCCTCTGCCTGGTTCTCCTGTTTGTGGCCTATAGTTGGAGCGAGCTGACGTAACCGTGACGACAGGCTCCTGTCAGTCGCCTGCCAGCCCCTCCCTCCTTACGCCCAGGCTCCTCCCTCTTATTCGTGATGCATTTATGTCACGTGGGAAAAATGGCACTGTATGACTCCCTGAGTGGCTGTAATGGTTTAGTCATACCTTTTGGAGTTGAGGAATTGTTCTCTGTGGTTCAGGGCTGCACAATATCTTGTTTTTTCATTGATACTGCGATTTTTCCAACAGTCACGCTGCAGGAAATAGGATTCAAACGGCAAACTAAGTCAAACACATCATGCTACGACTTTTTTTTGCTTCTTTTGCGACAAATGGAAAAATCACGGTTCTTCTACAAGAGAAATCTGTCTGATAGAATATCTGTTCATAAAAGTAACACTTAAATCATTGATATACACAAAATGAAGTAAGAACAGACAGTGGAAACCAAGATGATTGACCACTTCCTAATTACGCTTCCTAACTGCATATCCCAGAGGTTTAGTTGGTGTTATACTGTGATCATTAAGTCTTCCTTTAATTTTTTGAGCAGTGTAGATAACTCCAGTGATTTCACTTCCAGTTGGTACACTGTGGGAGTGGTTTCACCATCAAACTGCCCAATAATTTTCCTAAAATTGGCCACGAATGCAAATTTTCAATAATTTCTTTCTCATATAGTAAATCCAGGATATGCAGGAAGAGATGTACATTTTAGACATCATGACTTGGTCTAAATAGCAAGCAGCTGGTTAGCGTAGCATAGCATAAGGGTCGTTCCAATTCAGTTCACCAACTTTTTCATAAATTCACATCTGATCATCTCATATCTGTCTGATACTATTCTGTGCATACGTATGTTATTAAGTAAAGTCTGGGGTCGTAGGGAGCATTAGTTTCTGAGGCATTATATGATGGAAAAACATGACTTTTTAAAAGTCCTCCAGCTGGAACACTATTGGAGTGGTTTCACCATCATATCTGCTCAGTGCATGTTCAAATATTGGCCATAAATGCAAAAAAGCATAATTTCAATAGTTTCTTTCTCATAGAGTATGACTGACACAGTAGTCTACATTTTAAAGCTCTTCTTGGTGCCAGTCGCAGGCAAAAAAATAAGCCTATTAAGGTGAAAACTAAAGCTTTTGTGGTTGTTAGAATGTTGGAATAGATAAAAAGTTGGATATTTTTTGACCAAATTTGCACGATCATATAACTGGTTTGTATTATTCTATCAAAGGAAGATTGTACCATTAAAGACCACATGTAAACATCAATGGACCTGCAAACTTTCAGGACTGCAGCTACATTATTTCTCAAGTTAAACCACCTATAACTAAAAATTTTACACATTTTACTTAATAACAAGCACAGAAACAAAAATCTGACTAACGAGAAGGTCAGGTGTGAAGTTCTTTTTAAAATTTGGTGAATTGAGGTGGAATGACGCATTTACTTTCTTTAAAACACAGTTTGGTGACATTGCAGGCTTCACATGTGCACAGCAAAAATGAGTGAGGTATTAGAAAAGTTATATCTGAATGTCATTCAAAGCGAAAAACATGTTACAGCAAGTGATTTTTCAGCATTTACACTGCTGTTCAAAAGTTTGGGGTCACTTAGAAATGTCCTTGTTTTTGAAAGAAAAGCTTTTTTTTCCAATGAAGATACCATTAAATGAATGATAAATCCAGTCTAGACATGGTTAATGTGGTAAATGACTATTCTAGCTGCAAACAGCTGGTTTTTAATGGAATATCTCCATAGGGGTACAGAGGAACATTTCCAGCAACCATCACTCCTGTGTTCTAATGCTACATTGTGTTAGCTAATGGTGTTGAAAGGCTAATAGATGATTAGAAACCCTTGTACAGTTATGTTAGCACAGGAATAAAAGTGGGAGTTTTCATGGAAAACATGAAATTTTCTGGGTGACCCCAAACTCTTGAACAGTAGTGTATGTTCTTTTTCTTCTTTGCAGATGCATTCTCCTACAAAATCAGCCCATTTTTCATTCTAGAAGGATTATTTCTTTCCAAATAGAGTCATTCAAGTCGTCTGGTATAAATTCCTGCATGTTTTTTTATGTCACAGAGAGCAAAATGACATCAGAATGTCAGGTTTTTTTCCAACATGGTGCAGCCCTGGTGTCGTATTAAACAGCATCAGCAGCAGAAACAGAAAAGTTCACCGTTTCTGCAGCTGATCAGTCTTTATTAAAGTTTGTGGATCCCTCAGAACAAATGAAGCAGCCATCTGAAGCCAGCCATTCCTTCTTCAATCGTCCCACGTGGCACAAATGCATCACCAGCATGAGCCGACGCCTCTCCCCTCGCCTCCTCTCCTTGGTTGACGTGTTTGTGTCCTTGCAATAAAAGCGACACAGAAACTCTGAGCGGAAGCAGGACGTGTGGAGCAGCAGCTTTCCGAAAGTCACTGATGTCTTTCGAACACGTCGGCCGGCAGGAAGGAATCGCAGAGTTTTCATCAAATTCTTCTTTCTGTTTCCCTCAGAGTGGAACAAAACCACAGTCTTCTATCTGTGAGGGAGTCAAATCACAAAACAGTGTTGGTGTCGAGGCGAATGATGTATTTGTACATTAATTCTGTACGTAGAGTGCAGTATTTAGCACAGAGCAGCCTGATGTTGCTGAGACTAGAACCTCTGAGCAGACGTTTGGCACCAATATGGAGGTCTGGTGTGAAACTGATTTGAATAAATATCATCTAAACATAGAGTAATAATCTGCAGTGGGTTAGAGTTTCCAGAGATCTGTTCATCTAATTAATCAGTTTCTTTGCTACCATTGGCTAAAGATGCTCCCTGTTTATTAGAATACATCATCAGGTTCTAAGATTCACTTTAGCTTCATATTTACATTAATGTACCCTAAAAAATGTTGAGTAGATTTTTCCTATTTATGTATGTACATATATATATATATATATATATATATATATATATATATATATATATATATATATATATATATATATATATATATGAAAAAAATAAAATTATTATATATAATTATTATATATAATATAATGTAGTATTTTACTTATCTTGTACATCAAGCTAGAATTTATTATTTATTAAATTATTTTATATTATATATAGTATATATATATATATATATATATATGTATATAAAATATACACATAATATAATATATAATTCAATAATTTTATATATATAATTGATATTTTTATTTATCTTGTAGTCTTTAATATATCAAGTTATAATTTCAATTCAGTTCCATTTTATTTATATAGCACCAATTACAGTCAAATTGTCTCAAGAAGTTTTACAGAACCCGTATGCCTGAACCCTTCACACATATCTTTATAAATATCCAGAGTGTATGATACAAAAAAAAGATTTTAAGCAAATCTAAGCCGGTTGAGCAGAAGGTGATGATGATTTGACATTAATTAACTCTGATTATTTTGCTGCAAATTCACTGAACTGAATTCTACCTGATCAGAGTTTTGTCATTTTACAACATTTTGCAGAATAAACAGTCCAGTCAGAGGAAGCTCAGAAACTCGTCAGACCTCCAGAATGGCTGCCAGATGTTGCTGCTGAAACCCCCTTTAATCGGTTTAATTAGAATCTCCTGCACAGTCGGAGTTAAAGGCTTGAACCCAGCAAACCCAGTGGACTGCAGAAGCACACGTTTCCTGCACAAACGGCGTTTTTCTAACGTGTGATTATAAAGGAAGCCATATCTCACTGTCGCTCACATCAGCTGGATGTATTTTCGTGTCTTTTTTTGCCTGAATATTTATTTAAATTGGCTACTTGATGTTTGGAAACTTGAGAGAAAAAATGTTTTTTGCAAGAAAAGACTCGTTTTAATTTCGTTTGAATCCACCTCCGCTGCACCCTGATATGCAATGTGACTGTTTTTGGAGAATATCTGAAGGGCTACAGACACTAGAGGAGTTTATGAAGTTCATTCTATTTATATTAGTCTTCTTAAGCAGTTTATTTTCGAGGGTTTGATATATCGGGGGTTAGCACATGGCTGTGTTTGTAATGGAATTAAAGGAATGAGGATATTTGCTTTCCCCACTGCTACTTTAAAAACACAGTTCTGCCTGTCAGCTGTTGGAATCATTCACAGAAACTGAATGAACGCTGGTGGAATCAAGTGTGTTTATGAGTGTTTTGGCGTTCAGCCTCCACGACGTCTTTTATTTTCACTTCATTCATGGTTTCTTCCCGTTCTGTGAAACGATTCGAACGCTCGGCTCCTGTTGATTCTCTGCACAGTTTTCCTGTGAGACGGATTATTTTTACCACTTGTGTGATTGTTGTTAAAGACCGAGGTAATAAAAGCAGTTTTAGGGATGTTTTCTCTTCTGTGGTGGCCAGATTGTGGGCATTTTTTTTTGCTCCTGTCACATTTTTACTCACTGTAGGTTCATTTTTCACTCTGATAAGAAATCTACACTTCAATCGAAACAGAACAACCTTAACTATAAGTAGAGAGAATTTAGAAATGTCTTCTGTTAGGTTTATCACAGTTATTATGCCATTTATCATAAAAGAAAAGCAAAGGTTGGATTTTGTTGATTACTTATTTCACAAAATTTGAACAAAATGGAATCAACAAGGACAATTTTTTTCCCAGTTGTCCACAAATGCTACCAACACTAAATAAAATGGTGATTCTACGTACTATAGATGATTTCATGCTATTTTTCTATGTGCTCTATGTTAGCATTCCCTGCAGTTCAGCCTAATTCACCCAATTTTCAAAATGAGGCACATAGAATAAAGTATTTTTAATTAACTTTCCAAAAAAAATAAATAAAAATCCTGAGGTCTACATGTGCAACATTTTCCCATGTGGCTCCACAAGCAACAGATATTTTGCTACGTATGTTTTAAAAACTCCTACAGACTTTTTCCACATGGAAATGATATAAAGATGTTTCACCGTGCTGAATGTATCCTCCAACAGCTTGCTACTCTGTTTACTGGTTTTGAGCTACGCTGCATTTAGAATATTCATCCAGAATGTTTTATTCTCTAATTTGTCTCCAAGCCAATGAATACACTGCCTGCAGTTCAGCCGACTGCAGGTCACAGCTGAGTCACTCGTGGCTTCTTGGTTTGCACCAATGAGTGTTGAACTTTGGTTTTCTACACAATCCTTACAGTGCAAATGATTTATTTTTGGCAATTTCGGTAGAATTTTGATGAAATATTGAGGTTTTAAGCTGAGATTTGTTATATTTTCCTAATCAACCCATAGAATACCCTTGATTAGTACAAAGAGTGTTGGAAAGTTGAAAATATTGCAATTTTTTCTGCTTTTGTAGTTTTTGGCTGTAATAGATGGTGTAATTTTGGTGATTTTTTTTGAAAAAATTAAGGTGTTTGAAGCCCACCAGTGGGGTTTGGGGTTCAGAGGTTAATTAAAACCAACTACAAGTGAAAACTCAAGCACCAACTTTATATAAGTTAAATAGAAAAACACAGGAGTGACCCTTTACACCGAGTTATATTCCCATCAGGAGTTGATGCTATGACTTTTTCAAGCCCAACATTGGTGATTCAGAATCTTTACAGTGCAAATGGTTCATTTTTGGCAATTTTTTAACTGATCTGGTGAATTTTCTGCAATCCAAGACTGTTGGAAAGTTGAAAATATTATATAATATAAATGAAACATATAGAATTTTGGTGCAAATATCAAGATTTTAAACTGCGATTTGGTGAATTTTCCCCAATCGACCCAATTGACACAGTTGATTAGTTCAAAGACTTTTGGAAAGTTGAAAAAAGATGAAAATTCTTCTGCTTTTATGGTTTCTGGCTGTAACAGATCGTTTAATTTTAGTGATTTTTGTTTGATTTTTTATTCTTTTGGCAACTGAAAATGAAAGCTTGACCACCGTATACATCAACTCTATGTAAGTAAAATACAAAATGACAAGAATAACCCTTTACGCCAAGTTGTATTCCCATCAAGAGTCGATGGTACAGTACGGCTTTTTAAAGACCAGCGTTGGTGATTTTTCACTAGAGTCCAGTTTTATACAAAAACGTTAAAATAACTGCAATGTCAGCAAACATCTTCAGGTCCTAAAATTGTTTTTACCAACAAAGATGCTTCAAAATTTAGAAAGAATTTTATATGAGTTGCACATTGTGGCTGTGACTATTTCCTGGAGCAGTTTGTACCACTACTGCTCTTCACACACTTTACTTGCAGACAAACTTAAAGAAACACCTTCCATCTTCCATCCGTTGTGTCTAAATCTTTTGCTGCTTCTGTCTCTTTTCTGCCTCTTCGTCTTCTCCCACACTTCTTCCTTTCTTCAGGACAAACTGTGTCTCCCTCACCACATCCTGGAGGAGAAAGGTCTGATGAAGGTTTGCGTCACGGTTCACGCTCTGGTGGACGAGGCGTCGCCCAAACTCTCCCTGCTGACGTGAGCGACGGCGAACGGAACTTCCAGCGACCGACACGTACAACAAACACACACCTGGATCCAAACACTGACTTCACACGACGCTACGGCATCCTCCTTCGAGTGTTTTTAGTATATTTAAGGATGCAACGTGGTGTTAAGGGAACTAAAACCCATCAGAAGTGGATTTCTGTACTAATTCATTAGAGAGCCTGATGGGAAACCAGCGCTCGACTGGTTGAATCACGTGTTTGATTCCCGTTTATTCAGGTAAACCCAGGAAACACAAACTGAAGGGCATAAATTCAACTGTTTTGTTTTGGACTTGATTCCGAAATTCTTACACTGGCTGGTACCAAACATTTAAAAGAAATACTGACAGGAAGACAAGTCTGATTTTGAGAATAAAGTCAAAATATTTCGTGAAAAATATCTATAAATTGGATAAAAAGGTGTAATTTTATGGAGTTATTCTGAATTATTTTGGGAATATGTATGATTTTACTTGAAAAGGTTTTAAAATTTTGATGCAAAGTTGTAATTTTACAAAACAGGGCTTTATCTGTAACTCTAAAAACTGCATTTTTCGTAAAATTACAACTTTATTGTTGTATTGTAACTTCTTTTGCAAAGATTTTAGCTTTATTCTGTCTCATAATATGCAACTTTATTCTCAACATCTCAGTATTTTCTTTCCATAAGTGCGGCTCTCTAATAATCTGCGATTTTACTCCAAATTTGATGCAGTTTATGAACTTTTTTTTTTTCATTCTGAACCATTTATTTCAGTGTAAAGCACCGACTTCACCGGTTCATTTCATGCTGTCTCTGCACACTTGAGCAATCTCTACAATAACTTTGATAACCGTCAGTTTTCTGTCTGCAGATCTTAGACTTTCTTCTACTGAGTGATGTGTTTCTGGACTGTGTTGAGTATTTTTACTCTCAGAAGAGAACAAAACCAAAATACTACAGTCTTAACGTAGACAGCTTTTAACCACGATTTATATTTAAACAGGAAGATATTTATGATATAAAGAGAAGCTGTTTGAGTTGATGTATACAGTCAGAAAGAAATAGCCCAGAAATATTTTTCTCTAATATATTTTAGGTATAACTGTGTATGTTTTCTAAGGTTTTGCTATGACTGTGTGGAGCTCTGTGCATGTCCCTGCAGCAGGGGACGCTAATCCTCGGTAATCTGTTGAAGCCAGTCCAGGTAACATTAGTTTCGTCATTTTTTTCACCTGCATCCATCACTCGGTGTTCAGGGTGAAGCTTCTACTTAAAGTTTGTATGAAATGCAGTTTTCTAATGTGCCAAAACACGTGTGGTGGTGATAGAACGAACACAAGCAAAACACAAGTCACTAAGTTTCAAGGGCAAATATCACTTTTAAACATGGAAAATCATGGATGGATTATTGAACAGGGGCTACAGGGGCCGAAGGGGTCAGTGTTTGGGAAAACTTCTTGATTGTGAATCGATCAAGAAACTTTAAACGACCACAAAGAGACAAAGAAAAGACTAGAAAGATGTGGAAAATGTCTGAAAAAGAAAAAAAGAGATGCAAAGTACCCATAGGGTCCTCAGTTTTACTACAGAGAGTTGGAAATGATCCCAGAAAGATAGAAAGTGACCACAAAGAGACACAAAACAACGACAAAGAGACTCAACATGACCACAAGGTAGTTAAAAAGAGTCTTACAGCGACACAAGACAACCACAGATACTCAATTTGGCCACAAAAAAATGAAAAGTGATCAATAAGATGGAAAAGACCTCAGAGTAACAAGATTACCATAAAAACGCACAAAAAAAACCCACTGAGACTCAACAAGACAAAAAAAGATAGAAATGACCACAAAAAGACACTATGAGACACAAAATGCAACAAAGAGTCATAGAACAACCACAGATACTCAACAAAGATGGAAAATCACCACAAAGAGACACAAAGTGACTACAAAGAGATGGAGAAGACGTCAGAGACACGAAATGACCAAAAAGAGACAAAAAAGACAACAAAGAGACGTCAAACTACCCCAGCAAGACTCAACATGATGGAAAAGAAATATAAAAGACCCCAGAAACACAAATAACCACAAAAAGACAGAAAAAGATCATAAAGAGACAGAAAACAACCACAGAGACTCTGACCACAGTCAGATGGAAAATGACCACAAAGAGACACAAAAATACCACAAAAGGACAGAAAACAACAAGAGATACTCAGTATGACTACAAAGATGGAAAGTGACAACAAAACAACCTAGTGGAACTACAGAGAGAAGGGAAACACCTCCAAGACACAAAATGACCACAAAGACTCTGTAAACTACCCCTGCAAGACTCAGTATGATGACTAAGAAATGTAAAAGGCCTCAGAGACACAAAATGACCACAAAAGACAACAAAGACTCTCTATACTACCCCAGCAAGACTCAACATGACGACAAAGACACAGTGTGACCACAATCACATGGAAAATTACCACAGAGACACAGAACTACCAAGGCAAGACTCAATGTGATTGGACAGACATTGCAAACTAACACAAAATGAACACGAAAACAGCTACAGAGACTCAGTGTGACAACAATGGGATAGGAGATGATGACAGACATAAAATTACCACAAAGCAAATAAAAACTACAAAGAGACACAAAAATGCCCTAAACAGACAGCAAAAAAAAAGATACTCAGCTACAAAGATGGAAAAGGGCCTCAAAGAGACAACAAAAATGACCACAAATGGACACAAATAGCCCCAGAGATTCAACATGACCTCAGAGAGATGGTAAAATACCACAAAAAGACACAAAACAACCACAGAAGTTCAACGTGTCTACAGCAAGATGGAAAAGGACCTGAATAGACACAAAATGACCACAAAGGAGCTTAATGTGACTACAAAGTAATTAAAAGAACCTAAAAGTGACCTAAAAGAGATGCATCACAACCCCTAAAGCTCAACATGACCTCAACAAAATGGAACAGGACCATGAAGAGACACAAAATGACTACAAAGACACGGAAGTTTACTGTAAAACACAAAAACAAACAGACACCAAAATGCCTGTAAAAGTCCATTTTCCACATCAGTACCAGGAGCCCTTTGTTCATTAATCCATCCATGACTCACCTGATGCATCACCTGTGTTTCTACCTGAACACCTGCAGAGTCGGTCTGGATTATCTGCTGGGTCGGTAAACACTCACGTAGCTTCATCTCCGGCTAAATCAGTCTGAACTCAGGAGGAACTTGTACACATTTTTAAAACTGCTTTAAAAGAAAAAAACGACTGAGTGTCAAATAACTAGTCCGATTATCTTCTGGCTAAAGTTCCTCTGAATCTGTTCAGACTCTGAGGTTTCATCCGGAGTTTTGGCTGTGAGATTACAGACGATGTGACTCAGATCAGGTTTGGGTTTTTATTCCACTGTTGATGCCTCATTTCCAACCTGCTATGTCAACAGTATTTGTATGTGAGTGTCAGAAAGTGTGTGAAAACAGGAAAGTTTGAATTATGTGATGCAAACCAAGACTTTAAAGGGGCAGTAGGTAATTATTTACCTTTATTTCTCTACTGTGAGATCAGTTTTAAACACATTTTTATGCACATTTTGAAGTTTAGCAGCAGAAAAGTTAATATAACTACAAAAATTTGAGGAAAATTATAAGAAAACAGCCAAAAATAAATATTTTACACTCACTTCAGGTAGTTTTTGCGCTTCACGGAAGATAATAATAATAATATAAAAACTGATTCAATTCTGACATAACTCACATTAATGAATGTGAATGAATGATTTTTGAAAAATATCCCCTTCAGAAAACAGTAAAAATACTAAATGTACTAAATCTGGCCATATTTGATCTAAAATAACACATTTACTTTAAATAATACTTTTTAGTTTTTATACAAATTAGCTCCAAATTTTGTCAGATTTTTATATCACACATGATTATCCACATGATTAGTTCAAGGACTGTCAGAAAGTTAAAAAATTCTTTCTGTTTTTACAGTTTGTTGCTGATAAATGGTGACTTTTTAAAAACTTTTTTGAAAGAAAGATGATTTTTGAACCCTGTGGCATGTTTGGTGTTCAGGGGATTAATATAAAATATTACCCAAATGAAATAATATTGACTGAAATCAAATCTAAAAACAATCTGAGTGGAAAATAATACAAAAACTCAACGCCGCCCTCTACAGGCAGCGAGCAGGAACTGCAGGAGCCAACAAAAAAATAAATGACTTTTAGGCTGCAAATTAAAGTGTGAAGCAGAAAGAAGTTTACATTCTTTAATTTTAGGCTCTTTGTTCCCCTAATAAATGTTGCTGTAGTTGTTTTATCACAAATCTACTTACTGTCCCTTTAAAACCAACGTCTCAAAACTAGAATTTGACGCAATGAAGTGTTCAACTTGCAGGTTTGTGTGAATGAGTGTTCAAAGTTGTTTTTTTTTTCTGTGCAGCTTCGTATCCAAAGCTTGAGCTACTTAAAGATTCAGCAGTAAAATATGAATAAAAATGATCAAAAAAAGAAATAAATCAACGAGTAGGTAAAGAAATGCTTCCACTGGAGAGATTTGACAGTTGCCAAAACAAACCTTTTCCCTGCGGCGTTAAAGGCTTTATTTAAATGTACTATAAATCTATGTACATATTATTTATCACGAGGGTTTGCTGTTTGTTCCTGTACTGTACATTTCACCATAAAACACTCACATCAGCAAACTTTAAGCGCCTGTTCTTCATAGTCATGCATTAAAAAATACAGAAATGTTCACATATTTCAACACTATGGCAGCTGAGTGAATAAAAAAAACACAAAAAGCAGTATATTCTGATGTATATGTGCTGGTATTTCCTACAAAACTGGATTAATATTCCTCAGTAAAGAGCAACAAATGGTTATACACACATTTCTGATATCAAATTTACAAAAAGAATCCCAAATAAAGTCATAAAAGAACAATTATGAGGGTTAAACTGCTGGTTTTTGTGCTGCGCGATAAATAAATCTGCATTTAATTCTAGATTTTTGCTTATAGTTTCCACATCGCCATGGTGTTTTGGATTTTTTAAAAAGCAATAAAAACCAAACTGGCTGCTTCCTGACAGAATCTGCACTTTAATCTATTTATATCTTTGTTTTGGCAACTGAGAGAATCTGAAACCAATGTTTGAACAGAGTTGTAAATTGTGTAAATGTGCCTGCTGAAGCAGTGTCGTGTCGTTTTTTTATGTCTCCTCTTTTGTATAAAGATATCCGCCTGTATTTCACAGTTTTGTACTTTTTCTGACTTTGGGAGCAAATTTTATTTTTCTGTGATTCTTTTCGGGTTTGTTGGACTTTTTTTCGATGTAACGGAACCCTTTTGTAACTCTTTGTGAAACCTTTTGTGTAATTTTGTTGTACAGCAACTTAAATCTACGTGCATGAAGCGTCCCTGTAACGTCGCCTTAACTGCTGTGAATACTGTAAATAGTTTACTGTATTTCTCATCACTTTATCAGTAAAGACGTCACCTGTCGAAAACAACTCACCTGTTTGTGTTTCATTTTGTACATTTGCAGCCATCAGAGCTTCATTTATATCAAAGTCCTGCTAAAAAGCTAGAAAATTGCACTTCAGTTTCTGAAAATATTCTGAATATATATATATATATATATATATATATATATATATATATATATATATATATATATATATATATATATATATATATATATATATACACATATATATATATATATTATCATGAAATATTTGTGGAAAAATGTTTTTTGTGTTTCAAAAGGCATGGCTGCATTAGACAGACACAAACAAATACAAGTTATATAGTTTATTCTTCACAAGAAAAACTCACCAAACTAAATTCTTGACAGTTTCAACATGTCAGTTCTCAACACTGTCAGTATCAAAGTCAACAAGTAACAGAGAATGTGTTCAAAACTGAACAAAAACTAAATAAATCATCACAACATCAAATTAGTATTTAGTAGTCCTTCCATTCGCAGCAGTAGAGCTCTAATCCTGGCTGGATGTTCTCCATGAGCCTTTCACTCTGTTGAGGAGTAATCTGGGGCCATTCTTCTTGAATTACTGCTTTTAATCCTTCTAAATTCTTTGATTTACGCTTTGAAACAGACCTTTTGATAATCCACCACAGACTGTCAATGAGGCTCGTGTCCAGGGATTGAGCTGGCCACTCTAAAGACCTGGTTACTGAGCTCCTGCAGCCAAGTTCTACTGGTCCTGGATGTGTTCAAGGAGCATTATCTGGTAGAACATCCAGTTTGACCTGGACAGAACAGAGCACATGCAGAAGGGAGCATGTGGGTTTGGAGAATGGCACAAAACTTGGCAGAGTTCAATGTGAGGATGACCAACACCAGCAGCATTCATGCATGTTTTTGGGACATTTTGGACGACATACTAAACTATGACGTTTTTGTGACATTTTGGACGACATACGAAACTATGACATTTTTTTGCACATTTTGGACGACATACTAAACTATGACGTTTTTGTGACATTTTGGACGACATACGAAACTATGACATTTTTTTGCACATTTTGGACGACATACTAAACTATGACTTTTTTTTCAGATTTTGGACGACATACGAAACTATGACGTTTTTGTGACATTTTGGACGACATACGAAACGATGACATTTTTTTCCAGATTTTGGACGACATACTATGACGTTTTTGTGACATTTTGGACGACATACTAAACTGTGACATTTTTTTTCCACATTTTGGACGACATACTAAACTATGACGTTTTTGTGACATTTTGGACGACATACTAAACTGTGACATTTTTTTTTCCACATTTTGGACGACATACTAAACTATGACGTTTTTGTCATATTTTGGACGACATACTAAACTATGACATTTTTTTTCCACATTTTGGACGACATACTAAACTATGACTTTTTTTCAGATTTTGGACGACATACTAAACTGTGACATTTTTCTTCCACATTTTGGACATATTAAATATGACGTTTTTGTGACATTTTGGACGACATACTAAACTATGACATTTTTTTTCCACATTTTGGATGACATACTAAACTATGACATTTTTTTCCACACTTTGGACGACATATTAAACTATGACGTTTTTGTGACATTTTGTAATTTTGAGAAAGAAATCATCATAAATTTTGGCGCAAAAAACCCCTTACTATACTATGTCGAAAAAAAAATCCGTTTTTCAAATATGTTGTAAAAACGTGCCACATGGTGAAATAATGTAAAGGAGGCCATGAAAAACACTCCAGAAAGGTTTTCTTTGAGAAAAAAATCATCATAAATTTTGGCGCAAAAAAAACGCCTTACTATACTATGTCGAAAAAAAATGCCACTTTTCAAACATGTAAAAACGTGCCATATGATGAAATAATGTAAAGGAGGCCGTGAAAAACACTCCAGAAAGGTTTTCTTTGGAAAAAAATCATCATGAATTTTGGCGCAAAAAAAAAGCCTTACTATACTATGTCGAAAAAAAATGTGAGTTTTCAAACATGTTGTTAAAACGTGCCATATGATGAAATAATGTAAAGGAGACCATGAAAAACACTCCAGAAAGGCTTTCTTTGAGAAAAAAATCATCATAAATTTTGGCGCAAAAAAAAAGCGCCTGACTATACTATGTCGAAAAAAAATGCCACTTTTCAAACATGTTGTAAAAACGTGCCATATGATGAAATAATGTAAAGGAGACCGTGAAAAACACTCCAGAAAGGTTTTCTTTGAGAAAAAAATCATCATAAATTTTGGCGCAAAAAAAACGCCTTACTATACTATGTCGAAAAAAAATGCCACTTTTCAAACATGTTGTAAAAACGTGCCATATGATGAAATAATGTAAAGGAGACCATGAAAAACACTCCAGAAAGGTTTTCTTTGAGAAAAAAATCATCATAAATTTTGGCGCAAAAAAAACGCCTTACTATACTATGTCGAAAAAAAATGCCACTTTTCAAACATGTTGTAAAAACGTGCCATATGATGAAATAATGTAAAGGAGACCGTGAAAAACACTCCAGAAAGGTTTTCTTTGAGAAAAAAATCATCATAAATTTTGGCGCAAAAAAAACGCCTTACTATACTATGTCGAAAAAAAATGCCACTTTTCAAACATGTTGTAAAAACGTGCCATATGATGAAATAATGTAAAGGAGACCATGAAAAACACTCCAGAAAGGTTTTCTTTGAGAAAAAAATCATCATAAATTTTGGCGCAAAAAAAACGCCTTACTATACTATGTCGAAAAAAAATGCCACTTTTCAAACATGTTGTAAAAACGTGCCATATGATGAAATAATGTAAAGGAGACCATGAAAAACACTCCAGAAAGGTTTTCTTTGAGAAAAAAATCATCATAAATTTTGGCCCAAAAAAAACGCCTTACTATACTATGTCGAAAAAAAATGCCACTTTTCAAACATGTTGTAAAAACGTGCCATATGATGAAATAATGTAAAGGAGACCGTGAAAAACACTCCAGAAAGGTTTTCTTTGAGAAAAAAATCATCATAAATTTTGGCGCAAAAAAAACGCCTTACTATACTATGTCGAAAAAAAATGCCACTTTTCAAACATGTTGTAAAAACGTGCCATATGATGAAATAATGTAAAGGAGACCGTGAAAAACACTCCAGAAAGGTTTTCTTTGAGAAAAAAATCATCATAAATTTTGGCGCAAAAAAAACGCCTTACTATACTATGTCGAAAAAAAATGCCACTTTTCAAACATGTTGTAAAAACGTGCCATATGATGAAATAATGTAAAGGAGACCGTGAAAAACACTCCAGAAAGGTTTTCTTTGAGAAAAAAATCATCATAAATTTTGGCGCAAAAAAAACGCCTTACTATACTATGTCGAAAAAAAATGCCACTTTTCAAACATGTTGTAAAAACGTGCCATATGATGAAATAATGTAAAGGAGACCGTGAAAAACACTCCAGAAAGGTTTTCTTTGAGAAAAAAATCATCATAAATTTTGGCCCAAAAAAAACGCCTTACTATACTATGTCGAAAAAAAATGCCACTTTTCAAACATGTTGTAAAAACGTGCCATATGATGAAATAATGTAAAGGAGACCGTGAAAAACACTCCAGAAAGGTTTTCTTTGAGAAAAAAATCATCATAAATTTTGGCGCAAAAAAAACGCCTTACTATACTATGTCGAAAAAAAATGCCACTTTTCAAACATGTTGTAAAAACGTGCCATATGATGAAATAATGTAAAGGAGACCGTGAAAAACACTCCAGAAAGGTTTTCTTTGAGAAAAAAATCATCATAAATTTTGGCCCAAAAAAAACGCCTTACTATACTATGTCGAAAAAAAATGCCACTTTTCAAACATGTTGTAAAAACGTGCCATATGATGAAATAATGTAAAGGAGACCGTGAAAAACACTCCAGAAAGGTTTTCTTTGAGAAAAAAATCATCATAAATTTTGGCGCAAAAAAAACGCCTTACTATACTATGTCGAAAAAAAATGCCACTTTTCAAACATGTTGTAAAAACGTGCCATATGATGAAATAATGTAAAGGAGACCGTGAAAAACACTCCAGAAAGGTTTTCTTTGAGAAAAAAATCATCATAAATTTTGGCGCAAAAAAAACGCCTTACTATACTATGTCGAAAAAAAATGCCACTTTTCAAACATGTTGTAAAAACGTGCCATATGATGAAATAATGTAAAGGAGACCGTGAAAAACACTCCAGAAAGGTTTTCTTTGAGAAAAAAATCATCATAAATTTTGGCGCAAAAAAAACGCCTTACTATACTATGTCGAAAAAAAATGCCACTTTTCAAACATGTTGTAAAAACGTGCCATATGATGAAATAATGTAAAGGAGACCGTGAAAAACACTCCAGAAAGGTTTTCTTTGAGAAAAAAATCATCATAAATTTTGGCGCAAAAAAAACGCCTTACTATACTATGTCGAAAAAAAATGCCACTTTTCAAACATGTTGTAAAAACGTGCCATATGATGAAATAATGTAAAGGAGACCGTGAAAAACACTCCAGAAAGGTTTTCTTTGAGAAAAAAATCATCATAAATTTTGGCGCAAAAAAAACGCCTTACTATACTATGTCGAAAAAAAATGCCACTTTTCAAACATGTTGTAAAAACGTGCCATATGATGAAATAATGTAAAGGAGACCGTGAAAAACACTCCAGAAAGGTTTTCTTTGAGAAAAAAATCATCATAAATTTTGGCCCAAAAAAAACGCCTTACTATACTATGTCGAAAAAAAATGCCACTTTTCAAACATGTTGTAAAAACGTGCCATATGATGAAATAATGTAAAGGAGACCGTGAAAAACACTCCAGAAAGGTTTTCTTTGAGAAAAAAATCATCATAAATTTTGGCGCAAAAAAAACGCCTTACTATACTATGTCGAAAAAAAATGCCACTTTTCAAACATGTTGTAAAAACGTGCCATATGATGAAATAATGTAAAGGAGACCGTGAAAAACACTCCAGAAAGGTTTTCTTTGAGAAAAAAATCATCATAAATTTTGGCGCAAAAAAAACGCCTTACTATACTATGTCGAAAAAAAATGCCACTTTTCAAACATGTTGTAAAAACGTGCCATATGATGAAATAATGTAAAGAAGACCGTGAAAAACACTCCAGAAAGGTTTTCTTTGAGAAAAAAATCATCATAAATTTTGGCGCAAAAAAAACGCCTTACTATACTATGTCGAAAAAAAATGCCACTTTTCAAACATGTTGTAAAAACGTGCCATATGATGAAATAATGTAAAGGAGACCGTGAAAAACACTCCAGAAAGGTTTTCTTTGAGAAAAAAATCATCATAAATTTTGGCGCAAAAAAAACGCCTTACTATACTATGTCGAAAAAAAATGCCACTTTTCAAACATGTTGTAAAAACGTGCCATATGATGAAATAATGTAAAGGAGACCGTGAAAAACACTCCAGAAAGGTTTTCTTTGAGAAAAAAATCATCATAAATTTTGGCGCAAAAAAAACGCCTTACTATACTATGTCGAAAAAAAATGCCACTTTTCAAACATGTTGTAAAAACGTGCCATATGATGAAATAATGTAAAGGAGACCGTGAAAAACACTCCAGAAAGGTTTTCTTTGAGAAAAAAATCATCATAAATTTTGGCGCAAAAAAAACGCCTTACTATACTATGTCGAAAAAAATGCCACTTTTCAAACATGTTGTAAAAACGTGCCATATGATGAAATAATGTAAAGGAGACCGTGAAAAACACTCCAGAAAGGTTTTCTTTGAGAAAAAAATCATCATAAATTTTGGCGCAAAAAAAACGCCTTACTATACTATGTCGAAAAAAAATGCCACTTTTCAAACATGTTGTAAAAACGTGCCATATGATGAAATAATGTAAAGGAGACCGTGAAAAACACTCCAGAAAGGTTTTCTTTGAGAAAAAAATCATCATAAATTTTGGCGCAAAAAAAACGCCTTACTATACTATGTCGAAAAAAAATGCCACTTTTCAAACATGTTGTAAAAACGTGCCATATGATGAAATAATGTAAAGAAGACCGTGAAAAACACTCCAGAAAGGTTTTCTTTGAGAAAAAAATCATCATAAATTTTGGCGCAAAAAAAACGCCTTACTATACTATGTCGAAAAAAAATGCCACTTTTCAAACATGTTGTAAAAACGTGCCATATGATGAAATAATGTAAAGAAGACCGTGAAAAACACTCCAGAAAGGTTTTCTTTGAGAAAAAAATCATCATAAATTTTGGCGCAAAAAAAACGCCTTACTATACTATGTCGAAAAAAAATGCCACTTTTCAAACATGTTGTAAAAACGTGCCATATGATGAAATAATGTAAAGGAGACCGTGAAAAACACTCCAGAAAGGTTTTCTTTGAGAAAAAAATCATCATAAATTTTGGCGCAAAAAAAACGCCTTACTATACTATGTCGAAAAAAAATGCCACTTTTCAAACATGTTGTAAAAACGTGCCATATGATGAAATAATGTAAAGGAGACCGTGAAAAACACTCCAGAAAGGTTTTCTTTGAGAAAAAAATCATCATAAATTTTGGCGCAAAAAAAACGCCTTACTATACTATGTCGAAAAAAAATGCCACTTTTCAAACATGTTGTAAAAACGTGCCATATGATGAAATAATGTAAAGGAGACCGTGAAAAACACTCCAGAAAGGTTTTCTTTGAGAAAAAAATCATCATAAATTTTGGCGCAAAAAAAACGCCTTACTATACTATGTCGAAAAAAAATGCCACTTTTCAAACATGTTGTAAAAACGTGCCATATGATGAAATAATGTAAAGGAGACCGTGAAAAACACTCCAGAAAGGTTTTCTTTGAGAAAAAAATCATCATAAATTTTGGCGCAAAAAAAACGCCTTACTATACTATGTCGAAAAAAAATGCCACTTTTCAAACATGTTGTAAAAACGTGCCATATGATGAAATAATGTAAAGGAGACCGTGAAAAACACTCCAGAAAGGTTTTCTTTGAGAAAAAAATCATCATAAATTTTGGCGCAAAAAAAACGCCTTACTATACTATGTCGAAAAAAAATGCCACTTTTCAAACATGTTGTAAAAACGTGCCATATGATGAAATAATGTAAAGGAGACCGTGAAAAACACTCCAGAAAGGTTTTCTTTGAGAAAAAAATCATCATAAATTTTGGCGCAAAAAAAACGCCTTACTATACTATGTCGAAAAAAAATGCCACTTTTCAAACATGTTGTAAAAACGTGCCATATGATGAAATAATGTAAAGGAGACCGTGAAAAACACTCCAGAAAGGTTTTCTTTGAGAAAAAAATCATCATAAATTTTGGCGCAAAAAAAACGCCTTACTATACTATGTCGAAAAAAAATGCCACTTTTCAAACATGTTGTAAAAACGTGCCATATGATGAAATAATGTAAAGGAGACCGTGAAAAACACTCCAGAAAGGTTTTCTTTGAGAAAAAAATCATCATAAATTTTGGCGCAAAAAAAACGCCTTACTATACTATGTCGAAAAAAAATGCCACTTTTCAAACATGTTGTAAAAACGTGCCATATGATGAAATAATGTAAAGGAGACCGTGAAAAACACTCCAGAAAGGTTTTCTTTGAGAAAAAAATCATCATAAATTTTGGCGCAAAAAAAACGCCTTACTATACTATGTCGAAAAAAAATGCCACTTTTCAAACATGTTGTAAAAACGTGCCATATGATGAAATAATGTAAAGGAGACCGTGAAAAACACTCCAGAAAGGTTTTCTTTGAGAAAAAAATCATCATAAATTTTGGCGCAAAAAAAACGCCTTACTATACTATGTCGAAAAAAAATGCCACTTTTCAAACATGTTGTAAAAACGTGCCATATGATGAAATAATGTAAAGGAGACCGTGAAAAACACTCCAGAAAGGTTTTCTTTGAGAAAAAAATCATCATAAATTTTGGCGCAAAAAAAACGCCTTACTATACTATGTCGAAAAAAAATGCCACTTTTCAAACATGTTGTAAAAACGTGCCATATGATGAAATAATGTAAAGGAGACCGTGAAAAACACTCCAGAAAGGTTTTCTTTGAGAAAAAAATCATCATAAATTTTGGCGCAAAAAAAACGCCTTACTATACTATGTCGAAAAAAAATGCCACTTTTCAAACATGTTGTAAAAACGTGCCATATGATGAAATAATGTAAAGGAGACCGTGAAAAACACTCCAGAAAGGTTTTCTTTGAGAAAAAAATCATCATAAATTTTGGCGCAAAAAAAACGCCTTACTATACTATGTCGAAAAAAAATGCCACTTTTCAAACATGTTGTAAAAACGTGCCATATGATGAAATAATGTAAAGGAGACCGTGAAAAACACTCCAGAAAGGTTTTCTTTGAGAAAAAAATCATCATAAATTTTGGCGCAAAAAAAACGCCTTACTATACTATGTCGAAAAAAAATGCCACTTTTCAAACATGTTGTAAAAACGTGCCATATGATGAAATAATGTAAAGGAGACCGTGAAAAACACTCCAGAAAGGTTTTCTTTGAGAAAAAAATCATCATAAATTTTGGCCCAAAAAAAACGCCTTACTATACTATGTCGAAAAAAAATGCCACTTTTCAAACATGTTGTAAAAACGTGCCATATGATGAAATAATGTAAAGGAGACCGTGAAAAACACTCCAGAAAGGTTTTCTTTGAGAAAAAAATCATCATAAATTTTGGCGCAAAAAAAACGCCTTACTATACTATGTCGAAAAAAAATGCCACTTTTCAAACATGTTGTAAAAACGTGCCATATGATGAAATAATGTAAAGAAGACCGTGAAAAACACTCCAGAAAGGTTTTCTTTGAGAAAAAAATCATCATAAATTTTGGCGCAAAAAAAACGCCTTACTATACTATGTCGAAAAAAAATGCCACTTTTCAAACATGTTGTAAAAACGTGCCATATGATGAAATAATGTAAAGGAGACCGTGAAAAACACTCCAGAAAGGTTTTCTTTGAGAAAAAAATCATCATAAATTTTGGCGCAAAAAAAACGCCTTACTATACTATGTCGAAAAAAAATGCCACTTTTCAAACATGTTGTAAAAACGTGCCATATGATGAAATAATGTAAAGGAGACCGTGAAAAACACTCCAGAAAGGTTTTCTTTGAGAAAAAAATCATCATAAATTTTGGCGCAAAAAAAACGCCTTACTATACTATGTCGAAAAAAAATGCCACTTTTCAAACATGTTGTAAAAACGTGCCATATGATGAAATAATGTAAAGGAGACCGTGAAAAACACTCCAGAAAGGTTTTCTTTGAGAAAAAAATCATCATAAATTTTGGCGCAAAAAAAACGCCTTACTATACTATGTCGAAAAAAAATGCCACTTTTCAAACATGTTGTAAAAACGTGCCATATGATGAAATAATGTAAAGGAGACCGTGAAAAACACTCCAGAAAGGTTTTCTTTGAGAAAAAAATCATCATAAATTTTGGCGCAAAAAAAACGCCTTACTATACTATGTCGAAAAAAAATGCCACTTTTCAAACATGTTGTAAAAACGTGCCATATGATGAAATAATGTAAAGGAGACCGTGAAAAACACTCCAGAAAGGTTTTCTTTGAGAAAAAAATCATCATAAATTTTGGCGCAAAAAAAACGCCTTACTATACTATGTCGAAAAAAAATGCCACTTTTCAAACATGTTGTAAAAACGTGCCATATGATGAAATAATGTAAAGGAGACCGTGAAAAACACTCCAGAAAGGTTTTCTTTGAGAAAAAAATCATCATAAATTTTGGCGCAAAAAAAACGCCTTACTATACTATGTCGAAAAAAAATGCCACTTTTCAAACATGTTGTAAAAACGTGCCATATGATGAAATAATGTAAAGGAGACCGTGAAAAACACTCCAGAAAGGTTTTCTTTGAGAAAAAAATCATCATAAATTTTGGCGCAAAAAAAACGCCTTACTATACTATGTCGAAAAAAAATGCCACTTTTCAAACATGTTGTAAAAACGTGCCATATGATGAAATAATGTAAAGGAGACCGTGAAAAACACTCCAGAAAGGTTTTCTTTGAGAAAAAAATCATCATAAATTTTGGCGCAAAAAAAACGCCTTACTATACTATGTCGAAAAAAAATGCCACTTTTCAAACATGTTGTAAAAACGTGCCATATGATGAAATAATGTAAAGGAGACCGTGAAAAACACTCCAGAAAGGTTTTCTTTGAGAAAAAAATCATCATAAATTTTGGCGCAAAAAAAACGCCTTACTATACTATGTCGAAAAAAAATGCCACTTTTCAAACATGTTGTAAAAACGTGCCATATGATGAAATAATGTAAAGGAGACCGTGAAAAACACTCCAGAAAGGTTTTCTTTGAGAAAAAAATCATCATAAATTTTGGCGCAAAAAAAACGCCTTACTATACTATGTCGAAAAAAAATGCCACTTTTCAAACATGTTGTAAAAACGTGCCATATGATGAAATAATGTAAAGGAGACCGTGAAAAACACTCCAGAAAGGTTTTCTTTGAGAAAAAAATCATCATAAATTTTGGCGCAAAAAAAACGCCTTACTATACTATGTCGAAAAAAAATGCCACTTTTCAAACATGTTGTAAAAACGTGCCATATGATGAAATAATGTAAAGGAGACCGTGAAAAACACTCCAGAAAGGTTTTCTTTGAGAAAAAAATCATCATAAATTTTGGCGCAAAAAAAACGCCTTACTATACTATGTCGAAAAAAAATGCCACTTTTCAAACATGTTGTAAAAACGTGCCATATGATGAAATAATGTAAAGGAGACCGTGAAAAACACTCCAGAAAGGTTTTCTTTGAGAAAAAAATCATCATAAATTTTGGCGCAAAAAAAACGCCTTACTATACTATGTCGAAAAAAAATGCCACTTTTCAAACATGTTGTAAAAACGTGCCATATGATGAAATAATGTAAAGGAGACCGTGAAAAACACTCCAGAAAGGTTTTCTTTGAGAAAAAAATCATCATAAATTTTGGCGCAAAAAAAACGCCTTACTATACTATGTCGAAAAAAAATGCCACTTTTCAAACATGTTGTAAAAACGTGCCATATGATGAAATAATGTAAAGGAGACCGTGAAAAACACTCCAGAAAGGTTTTCTTTGAGAAAAAAATCATCATAAATTTTGGCGCAAAAAAAACGCCTTACTATACTATGTCGAAAAAAAATGCCACTTTTCAAACATGTTGTAAAAACGTGCCATATGATGAAATAATGTAAAGGAGACCGTGAAAAACACTCCAGAAAGGTTTTCTTTGAGAAAAAAATCATCATAAATTTTGGCGCAAAAAAAACGCCTTACTATACTATGTCGAAAAAAAATGCCACTTTTCAAACATGTTGTAAAAACGTGCCATATGATGAAATAATGTAAAGGAGACCGTGAAAAACACTCCAGAAAGGTTTTCTTTGAGAAAAAAATCATCATAAATTTTGGCGCAAAAAAAACGCCTTACTATACTATGTCGAAAAAAAATGCCACTTTTCAAACATGTTGTAAAAACGTGCCATATGATGAAATAATGTAAAGGAGACCGTGAAAAACACTCCAGAAAGGTTTTCTTTGAGAAAAAAATCATCATAAATTTTGGCGCAAAAAAAACGCCTTACTATACTATGTCGAAAAAAAATGCCACTTTTCAAACATGTTGTAAAAACGTGCCATATGATGAAATAATGTAAAGGAGACCGTGAAAAACACTCCAGAAAGGTTTTCTTTGAGAAAAAAATCATCATAAATTTTGGCGCAAAAAAAACGCCTTACTATACTATGTCGAAAAAAAATGCCACTTTTCAAACATGTTGTAAAAACGTGCCATATGATGAAATAATGTAAAGGAGACCGTGAAAAACACTCCAGAAAGGTTTTCTTTGAGAAAAAAATCATCATAAATTTTGGCGCAAAAAAAACGCCTTACTATACTATGTCGAAAAAAAATGCCACTTTTCAAACATGTTGTAAAAACGTGCCATATGATGAAATAATGTAAAGGAGACCGTGAAAAACACTCCAGAAAGGTTTTCTTTGAGAAAAAAATCATCATAAATTTTGGCGCAAAAAAAACGCCTTACTATACTATGTCGAAAAAAAATGCCACTTTTCAAACATGTTGTAAAAACGTGCCATATGATGAAATAATGTAAAGGAGACCGTGAAAAACACTCCAGAAAGGTTTTCTTTGAGAAAAAAATCATCATAAATTTTGGCGCAAAAAAAACGCCTTACTATACTATGTCGAAAAAAAATGCCACTTTTCAAACATGTTGTAAAAACGTGCCATATGATGAAATAATGTAAAGGAGACCGTGAAAAACACTCCAGAAAGGTTTTCTTTGAGAAAAAAATCATCATAAATTTTGGCGCAAAAAAAACGCCTTACTATACTATGTCGAAAAAAAATGCCACTTTTCAAACATGTTGTAAAAACGTGCCATATGATGAAATAATGTAAAGGAGACCGTGAAAAACACTCCAGAAAGGTTTTCTTTGAGAAAAAAATCATCATAAATTTTGGCGCAAAAAAAACGCCTTACTATACTATGTCGAAAAAAAATGCCACTTTTCAAACATGTTGTAAAAACGTGCCATATGATGAAATAATGTAAAGGAGACCGTGAAAAACACTCCAGAAAGGTTTTCTTTGAGAAAAAAATCATCATAAATTTTGGCGCAAAAAAAACGCCTTACTATACTATGTCGAAAAAAAATGCCACTTTTCAAACATGTTGTAAAAACGTGCCATATGATGAAATAATGTAAAGGAGACCGTGAAAAACACTCCAGAAAGGTTTTCTTTGAGAAAAAAATCATCATAAATTTTGGCGCAAAAAAAACGCCTTACTATACTATGTCGAAAAAAAATGCCACTTTTCAAACATGTTGTAAAAACGTGCCATATGATGAAATAATGTAAAGGAGACCGTGAAAAACACTCCAGAAAGGTTTTCTTTGAGAAAAAAATCATCATAAATTTTGGCGCAAAAAAAACGCCTTACTATACTATGTCGAAAAAAAATGCCACTTTTCAAACATGTTGTAAAAACGTGCCATATGATGAAATAATGTAAAGGAGACCGTGAAAAACACTCCAGAAAGGTTTTCTTTGAGAAAAAAATCATCATAAATTTTGGCGCAAAAAAAACGCCTTACTATACTATGTCGAAAAAAAATGCCACTTTTCAAACATGTTGTAAAAACGTGCCATATGATGAAATAATGTAAAGGAGACCGTGAAAAACACTCCAGAAAGGTTTTCTTTGAGAAAAAAATCATCATAAATTTTGGCGCAAAAAAAACGCCTTACTATACTATGTCGAAAAAAAATGCCACTTTTCAAACATGTTGTAAAAACGTGCCATATGATGAAATAATGTAAAGGAGACCGTGAAAAACACTCCAGAAAGGTTTTCTTTGAGAAAAAAATCATCATAAATTTTGGCGCAAAAAAAACGCCTTACTATACTATGTCGAAAAAAAATGCCACTTTTCAAACATGTTGTAAAAACGTGCCATATGATGAAATAATGTAAAGGAGACCGTGAAAAACACTCCAGAAAGGTTTTCTTTGAGAAAAAAATCATCATAAATTTTGGCGCAAAAAAAACGCCTTACTATACTATGTCGAAAAAAAATGCCACTTTTCAAACATGTTGTAAAAACGTGCCATATGATGAAATAATGTAAAGGAGACCGTGAAAAACACTCCAGAAAGGTTTTCTTTGAGAAAAAAATCATCATAAATTTTGGCGCAAAAAAAACGCCTTACTATACTATGTCGAAAAAAAATGCCACTTTTCAAACATGTTGTAAAAACGTGCCATATGATGAAATAATGTAAAGGAGACCGTGAAAAACACTCCAGAAAGGTTTTCTTTGAGAAAAAAATCATCATAAATTTTGGCGCAAAAAAAACGCCTTACTATACTATGTCGAAAAAAAATGCCACTTTTCAAACATGTTGTAAAAACGTGCCATATGATGAAATAATGTAAAGGAGACCGTGAAAAACACTCCAGAAAGGTTTTCTTTGAGAAAAAAATCATCATAAATTTTGGCGCAAAAAAAACGCCTTACTATACTATGTCGAAAAAAAATGCCACTTTTCAAACATGTTGTAAAAACGTGCCATATGATGAAATAATGTAAAGGAGACCGTGAAAAACACTCCAGAAAGGTTTTCTTTGAGAAAAAAATCATCATAAATTTTGGCCCAAAAAAAACGCCTTACTATACTATGTCGAAAAAAAATGCCACTTTTCAAACATGTTGTAAAAACGTGCCATATGATGAAATAATGTAAAGGAGACCGTGAAAAACACTCCAGAAAGGTTTTCTTTGAGAAAAAAATCATCATAAATTTTGGCGCAAAAAAAACGCCTTACTATACTATGTCGAAAAAAAATGCCACTTTTCAAACATGTTGTAAAAACGTGCCATATGATGAAATAATGTAAAGGAGACCGTGAAAAACACTCCAGAAAGGTTTTCTTTGAGAAAAAAATCATCATAAATTTTGGCGCAAAAAAAACGCCTTACTATACTATGTCGAAAAAAAATGCCACTTTTCAAACATGTTGTAAAAACGTGCCATATGATGAAATAATGTAAAGGAGACCGTGAAAAACACTCCAGAAAGGTTTTCTTTGAGAAAAAAATCATCATAAATTTTGGCGCAAAAAAAACGCCTTACTATACTATGTCGAAAAAAAATGCCACTTTTCAAACATGTTGTAAAAACGTGCCATATGATGAAATAATGTAAAGGAGACCGTGAAAAACACTCCAGAAAGGTTTTCTTTGAGAAAAAAATCATCATAAATTTTGGCCCAAAAAAAACGCCTTACTATACTATGTCGAAAAAAAATGCCACTTTTCAAACATGTTGTAAAAACGTGCCATATGATGAAATAATGTAAAGGAGACCGTGAAAAACACTCCAGAAAGGTTTTCTTTGAGAAAAAAATCATCATAAATTTTGGCGCAAAAAAAACGCCTTACTATACTATGTCGAAAAAAAATGCCACTTTTCAAACATGTTGTAAAAACGTGCCATATGATGAAATAATGTAAAGGAGACCGTGAAAAACACTCCAGAAAGGTTTTCTTTGAGAAAAAAATCATCATAAATTTTGGCGCAAAAAAAACGCCTTACTATACTATGTCGAAAAAAAATGCCACTTTTCAAACATGTTGTAAAAACGTGCCATATGATGAAATAATGTAAAGGAGACCGTGAAAAACACTCCAGAAAGGTTTTCTTTGAGAAAAAAATCATCATAAATTTTGGCGCAAAAAAAACGCCTTACTATACTATGTCGAAAAAAAATGCCACTTTTCAAACATGTTGTAAAAACGTGCCATATGATGAAATAATGTAAAGGAGACCGTGAAAAACACTCCAGAAAGGTTTTCTTTGAGAAAAAAATCATCATAAATTTTGGCGCAAAAAAAACGCCTTACTATACTATGTCGAAAAAAAATGCCACTTTTCAAACATGTTGTAAAAACGTGCCATATGATGAAATAATGTAAAGGAGACCGTGAAAAACACTCCAGAAAGGTTTTCTTTGAGAAAAAAATCATCATAAATTTTGGCGCAAAAAAAACGCCTTACTATACTATGTCGAAAAAAAATGCCACTTTTCAAACATGTTGTAAAAACGTGCCATATGATGAAATAATGTAAAGGAGACCGTGAAAAACACTCCAGAAAGGTTTTCTTTGAGAAAAAAATCATCATAAATTTTGGCGCAAAAAAAACGCCTTACTATACTATGTCGAAAAAAAATGCCACTTTTCAAACATGTTGTAAAAACGTGCCATATGATGAAATAATGTAAAGGAGACCGTGAAAAACACTCCAGAAAGGTTTTCTTTGAGAAAAAAATCATCATAAATTTTGGCGCAAAAAAAACGCCTTACTATACTATGTCGAAAAAAAATGCCACTTTTCAAACATGTTGTAAAAACGTGCCATATGATGAAATAATGTAAAGGAGACCGTGAAAAACACTCCAGAAAGGTTTTCTTTGAGAAAAAAATCATCATAAATTTTGGCGCAAAAAAAACGCCTTACTATACTATGTCGAAAAAAAATGCCACTTTTCAAACATGTTGTAAAAACGTGCCATATGATGAAATAATGTAAAGGAGACCGTGAAAAACACTCCAGAAAGGTTTTCTTTGAGAAAAAAATCATCATAAATTTTGGCGCAAAAAAAACGCCTTACTATACTATGTCGAAAAAAAATGCCACTTTTCAAACATGTTGTAAAAACGTGCCATATGATGAAATAATGTAAAGGAGACCGTGAAAAACACTCCAGAAAGGTTTTCTTTGAGAAAAAAATCATCATAAATTTTGGCGCAAAAAAAACGCCTTACTATACTATGTCGAAAAAAAATGCCACTTTTCAAACATGTTGTAAAAACGTGCCATATGATGAAATAATGTAAAGAAGACCGTGAAAAACACTCCAGAAAGGTTTTCTTTGAGAAAAAAATCATCATAAATTTTGGCCCAAAAAAAACGCCTTACTATACTATGTCGAAAAAAAATGCCACTTTTCAAACATGTTGTAAAAACGTGCCATATGATGAAATAATGTAAAGGAGACCGTGAAAAACACTCCAGAAAGGTTTTCTTTGAGAAAAAAATCATCATAAATTTTGGCGCAAAAAAAACGCCTTACTATACTATGTCGAAAAAAAATGCCACTTTTCAAACATGTTGTAAAAACGTGCCATATGATGAAATAATGTAAAGGAGACCGTGAAAAACACTCCAGAAAGGTTTTCTTTGAGAAAAAAATCATCATAAATTTTGGCGCAAAAAAAACGCCTTACTATACTATGTCGAAAAAAAATGCCACTTTTCAAACATGTTGTAAAAACGTGCCATATGATGAAATAATGTAAAGGAGACCGTGAAAAACACTCCAGAAAGGTTTTCTTTGAGAAAAAAATCATCATAAATTTTGGCGCAAAAAAAACGCCTTACTATACTATGTCGAAAAAAAATGCCACTTTTCAAACATGTTGTAAAAACGTGCCATATGATGAAATAATGTAAAGGAGACCGTGAAAAACACTCCAGAAAGGTTTTCTTTGAGAAAAAAATCATCATAAATTTTGGCGCAAAAAAAACGCCTTACTATACTATGTCGAAAAAAAATGCCACTTTTCAAACATGTTGTAAAAACGTGCCATATGATGAAATAATGTAAAGGAGACCGTGAAAAACACTCCAGAAAGGTTTTCTTTGAGAAAAAAATCATCATAAATTTTGGCGCAAAAAAAACGCCTTACTATACTATGTCGAAAAAAAATGCCACTTTTCAAACATGTTGTAAAAACGTGCCATATGATGAAATAATGTAAAGGAGACCGTGAAAAACACTCCAGAAAGGTTTTCTTTGAGAAAAAAATCATCATAAATTTTGGCGCAAAAAAAACGCCTTACTATACTATGTCGAAAAAAAATGCCACTTTTCAAACATGTTGTAAAAACGTGCCATATGATGAAATAATGTAAAGGAGACCGTGAAAAACACTCCAGAAAGGTTTTCTTTGAGAAAAAAATCATCATAAATTTTGGCGCAAAAAAAACGCCTTACTATACTATGTCGAAAAAAAATGCCACTTTTCAAACATGTTGTAAAAACGTGCCATATGATGAAATAATGTAAAGGAGACCGTGAAAAACACTCCAGAAAGGTTTTCTTTGAGAAAAAAATCATCATAAATTTTGGCGCAAAAAAAACGCCTTACTATACTATGTCGAAAAAAAATGCCACTTTTCAAACATGTTGTAAAAACGTGCCATATGATGAAATAATGTAAAGGAGACCGTGAAAAACACTCCAGAAAGGTTTTCTTTGAGAAAAAAATCATCATAAATTTTGGCGCAAAAAAAACGCCTTACTATACTATGTCGAAAAAAAATGCCACTTTTCAAACATGTTGTAAAAACGTGCCATATGATGAAATAATGTAAAGGAGACCGTGAAAAACACTCCAGAAAGGTTTTCTTTGAGAAAAAAATCATCATAAATTTTGGCGCAAAAAAAACGCCTTACTATACTATGTCGAAAAAAAATGCCACTTTTCAAACATGTTGTAAAAACGTGCCATATGATGAAATAATGTAAAGGAGACCGTGAAAAACACTCCAGAAAGGTTTTCTTTGAGAAAAAAATCATCATAAATTTTGGCGCAAAAAAAACGCCTTACTATACTATGTCGAAAAAAAATGCCACTTTTCAAACATGTTGTAAAAACGTGCCATATGATGAAATAATGTAAAGGAGACCGTGAAAAACACTCCAGAAAGGTTTTCTTTGAGAAAAAAATCATCATAAATTTTGGCGCAAAAAAAACGCCTTACTATACTATGTCGAAAAAAAATGCCACTTTTCAAACATGTTGTAAAAACGTGCCATATGATGAAATAATGTAAAGGAGACCGTGAAAAACACTCCAGAAAGGTTTTCTTTGAGAAAAAAATCATCATAAATTTTGGCGCAAAAAAAACGCCTTACTATACTATGTCGAAAAAAAATGCCACTTTTCAAACATGTTGTAAAAACGTGCCATATGATGAAATAATGTAAAGGAGACCGTGAAAAACACTCCAGAAAGGTTTTCTTTGAGAAAAAAATCATCATAAATTTTGGCGCAAAAAAAACGCCTTACTATACTATGTCGAAAAAAAATGCCACTTTTCAAACATGTTGTAAAAACGTGCCATATGATGAAATAATGTAAAGGAGACCGTGAAAAACACTCCAGAAAGGTTTTCTTTGAGAAAAAAATCATCATAAATTTTGGCGCAAAAAAAACGCCTTACTATACTATGTCGAAAAAAAATGCCACTTTTCAAACATGTTGTAAAAACGTGCCATATGATGAAATAATGTAAAGGAGACCGTGAAAAACACTCCAGAAAGGTTTTCTTTGAGAAAAAAATCATCATAAATTTTGGCGCAAAAAAAACGCCTTACTATACTATGTCGAAAAAAAATGCCACTTTTCAAACATGTTGTAAAAACGTGCCATATGATGAAATAATGTAAAGGAGACCGTGAAAAACACTCCAGAAAGGTTTTCTTTGAGAAAAAAATCATCATAAATTTTGGCGCAAAAAAAACGCCTTACTATACTATGTCGAAAAAAAATGCCACTTTTCAAACATGTTGTAAAAACGTGCCATATGATGAAATAATGTAAAGGAGACCGTGAAAAACACTCCAGAAAGGTTTTCTTTGAGAAAAAAATCATCATAAATTTTGGCGCAAAAAAAAACGCCTTACTATACTATGTCGAAAAAAAATGCCACTTTTCAAACATGTTGTAAAAACGTGCCATATGATGAAATAATGTAAAGGAGACCGTGAAAAACACTCCAGAAAGGTTTTCTTTGAGAAAAAAATCATCATAAATTTTGGCGCAAAAAAAACGCCTTACTATACTATGTCGAAAAAAAATGCCACTTTTCAAACATGTTGTAAAAACGTGCCATATGATGAAATAATGTAAAGGAGACCGTGAAAAACACTCCAGAAAGGTTTTCTTTGAGAAAAAAATCATCATAAATTTTGGCGCAAAAAAAACGCCTTACTATACTATGTCGAAAAAAAATGCCACTTTTCAAACATGTTGTAAAAACGTGCCATATGATGAAATAATGTAAAGGAGACCGTGAAAAACACTCCAGAAAGGTTTTCTTTGAGAAAAAAATCATCATAAATTTTGGCGCAAAAAAAACGCCTTACTATACTATGTCGAAAAAAAATGCCACTTTTCAAACATGTTGTAAAAACGTGCCATATGATGAAATAATGTAAAGGAGACCGTGAAAAACACTCCAGAAAGGTTTTCTTTGAGAAAAAAATCATCATAAATTTTGGCGCAAAAAAAACGCCTTACTATACTATGTCGAAAAAAAATGCCACTTTTCAAACATGTTGTAAAAACGTGCCATATGATGAAATAATGTAAAGGAGACCGTGAAAAACACTCCAGAAAGGTTTTCTTTGAGAAAAAAATCATCATAAATTTTGGCGCAAAAAAAACGCCTTACTATACTATGTCGAAAAAAAATGCCACTTTTCAAACATGTTGTAAAAACGTGCCATATGATGAAATAATGTAAAGAAGACCGTGAAAAACACTCCAGAAAGGTTTTCTTTGAGAAAAAAATCATCATAAATTTTGGCGCAAAAAAAAACGCCTTACTATACTATGTCGAAAAAAAATGCCACTTTTCAAACATGTTGTAAAAACGTGCCATATGATGAAATAATGTAAAGGAGACCGTGAAAAACACTCCAGAAAGGTTTTCTTTGAGAAAAAAATCATCATAAATTTTGGCGCAAAAAAAACGCCTTACTATACTATGTCGAAAAAAAATGCCACTTTTCAAACATGTTGTAAAAACGTGCCATATGATGAAATAATGTAAAGGAGACCGTGAAAAACACTCCAGAAAGGTTTTCTTTGAGAAAAAAATCATCATAAATTTTGGCGCAAAAAAAACGCCTTACTATACTATGTCGAAAAAAAATGCCACTTTTCAAACATGTTGTAAAAACGTGCCATATGATGAAATAATGTAAAGGAGACCGTGAAAAACACTCCAGAAAGGTTTTCTTTGAGAAAAAAATCATCATAAATTTTGGCGCAAAAAAAACGCCTTACTATACTATGTCGAAAAAAAATGCCACTTTTCAAACATGTTGTAAAAACGTGCCATATGATGAAATAATGTAAAGGAGACCGTGAAAAACACTCCAGAAAGGTTTTCTTTGAGAAAAAAATCATCATAAATTTTGGCGCAAAAAAAACGCCTTACTATACTATGTCGAAAAAAAATGCCACTTTTCAAACATGTTGTAAAAACGTGCCATATGATGAAATAATGTAAAGAAGACCGTGAAAAACACTCCAGAAAGGTTTTCTTTGAGAAAAAAATCATCATAAATTTTGGCGCAAAAAAAACGCCTTACTATACTATGTCGAAAAAAAATGCCACTTTTCAAACATGTTGTAAAAACGTGCCATATGATGAAATAATGTAAAGGAGACCGTGAAAAACACTCCAGAAAGGTTTTCTTTGAGAAAAAAATCATCATAAATTTTGGCGCAAAAAAAACGCCTTACTATACTATGTCGAAAAAAAATGCCACTTTTCAAACATGTTGTAAAAACGTGCCATATGATGAAATAATGTAAAGGAGACCGTGAAAAACACTCCAGAAAGGTTTTCTTTGAGAAAAAAATCATCATAAATTTTGGCCCAAAAAAAACGCCTTACTATACTATGTCGAAAAAAAATGCCACTTTTCAAACATGTTGTAAAAACGTGCCATATGATGAAATAATGTAAAGGAGACCGTGAAAAACACTCCAGAAAGGTTTTCTTTGAGAAAAAAATCATCATAAATTTTGGCGCAAAAAAAACGCCTTACTATACTATGTCGAAAAAAAATGCCACTTTTCAAACATGTTGTAAAAACGTGCCATATGATGAAATAATGTAAAGGAGACCGTGAAAAACACTCCAGAAAGGTTTTCTTTGAGAAAAAAATCATCATAAATTTTGGCGCAAAAAAAACGCCTTACTATACTATGTCGAAAAAAAATGCCACTTTTCAAACATGTTGTAAAAACGTGCCATATGATGAAATAATGTAAAGGAGACCGTGAAAAACACTCCAGAAAGGTTTTCTTTGAGAAAAAAATCATCATAAATTTTGGCGCAAAAAAAACGCCTTACTATACTATGTCGAAAAAAAATGCCACTTTTCAAACATGTTGTAAAAACGTGCCATATGATGAAATAATGTAAAGGAGACCGTGAAAAACACTCCAGAAAGGTTTTCTTTGAGAAAAAAATCATCATAAATTTTGGCGCAAAAAAAACGCCTTACTATACTATGTCGAAAAAAAATGCCACTTTTCAAACATGTTGTAAAAACGTGCCATATGATGAAATAATGTAAAGGAGACCGTGAAAAACACTCCAGAAAGGTTTTCTTTGAGAAAAAAATCATCATAAATTTTGGCGCAAAAAAAACGCCTTACTATACTATGTCGAAAAAAAATGCCACTTTTCAAACATGTTGTAAAAACGTGCCATATGATGAAATAATGTAAAGGAGACCGTGAAAAACACTCCAGAAAGGTTTTCTTTGAGAAAAAAATCATCATAAATTTTGGCGCAAAAAAAACGCCTTACTATACTATGTCGAAAAAAAATGCCACTTTTCAAACATGTTGTAAAAACGTGCCATATGATGAAATAATGTAAAGGAGACCGTGAAAAACACTCCAGAAAGGTTTTCTTTGAGAAAAAAATCATCATAAATTTTGGCGCAAAAAAAACGCCTTACTATACTATGTCGAAAAAAAATGCCACTTTTCAAACATGTTGTAAAAACGTGCCATATGATGAAATAATGTAAAGGAGACCGTGAAAAACACTCCAGAAAGGTTTTCTTTGAGAAAAAAATCATCATAAATTTTGGCGCAAAAAAAACGCCTTACTATACTATGTCGAAAAAAAATGCCACTTTTCAAACATGTTGTAAAAACGTGCCATATGATGAAATAATGTAAAGGAGACCGTGAAAAACACTCCAGAAAGGTTTTCTTTGAGAAAAAAATCATCATAAATTTTGGCGCAAAAAAAACGCCTTACTATACTATGTCGAAAAAAAATGCCACTTTTCAAACATGTTGTAAAAACGTGCCATATGATGAAATAATGTAAAGGAGACCGTGAAAAACACTCCAGAAAGGTTTTCTTTGAGAAAAAAATCATCATAAATTTTGGCGCAAAAAAAACGCCTTACTATACTATGTCGAAAAAAAATGCCACTTTTCAAACATGTTGTAAAAACGTGCCATATGATGAAATAATGTAAAGGAGACCGTGAAAAACACTCCAGAAAGGTTTTCTTTGAGAAAAAAATCATCATAAATTTTGGCGCAAAAAAAACGCCTTACTATACTATGTCGAAAAAAAATGCCACTTTTCAAACATGTTGTAAAAACGTGCCATATGATGAAATAATGTAAAGGAGACCGTGAAAAACACTCCAGAAAGGTTTTCTTTGAGAAAAAAATCATCATAAATTTTGGCGCAAAAAAAACGCCTTACTATACTATGTCGAAAAAAAATGCCACTTTTCAAACATGTTGTAAAAACGTGCCATATGATGAAATAATGTAAAGGAGACCGTGAAAAACACTCCAGAAAGGTTTTCTTTGAGAAAAAAATCATCATAAATTTTGGCGCAAAAAAAACGCCTTACTATACTATGTCGAAAAAAAATGCCACTTTTCAAACATGTTGTAAAAACGTGCCATATGATGAAATAATGTAAAGGAGACCGTGAAAAACACTCCAGAAAGGTTTTCTTTGAGAAAAAAATCATCATAAATTTTGGCGCAAAAAAAACGCCTTACTATACTATGTCGAAAAAAAATGCCACTTTTCAAACATGTTGTAAAAACGTGCCATATGATGAAATAATGTAAAGGAGACCGTGAAAAACACTCCAGAAAGGTTTTCTTTGAGAAAAAAATCATCATAAATTTTGGCGCAAAAAAAACGCCTTACTATACTATGTCGAAAAAAAATGCCACTTTTCAAACATGTTGTAAAAACGTGCCATATGATGAAATAATGTAAAGGAGACCGTGAAAAACACTCCAGAAAGGTTTTCTTTGAGAAAAAAATCATCATAAATTTTGGCGCAAAAAAAACGCCTTACTATACTATGTCGAAAAAAAATGCCACTTTTCAAACATGTTGTAAAAACGTGCCATATGATGAAATAATGTAAAGGAGACCGTGAAAAACACTCCAGAAAGGTTTTCTTTGAGAAAAAAATCATCATAAATTTTGGCGCAAAAAAAACGCCTTACTATACTATGTCGAAAAAAAATGCCACTTTTCAAACATGTTGTAAAAACGTGCCATATGATGAAATAATGTAAAGGAGACCGTGAAAAACACTCCAGAAAGGTTTTCTTTGAGAAAAAAATCATCATAAATTTTGGCGCAAAAAAAACGCCTTACTATACTATGTCGAAAAAAAATGCCACTTTTCAAACATGTTGTAAAAACGTGCCATATGATGAAATAATGTAAAGGAGACCGTGAAAAACACTCCAGAAAGGTTTTCTTTGAGAAAAAAATCATCATAAATTTTGGCGCAAAAAAAACGCCTTACTATACTATGTCGAAAAAAAATGCCACTTTTCAAACATGTTGTAAAAACGTGCCATATGATGAAATAATGTAAAGGAGACCGTGAAAAACACTCCAGAAAGGTTTTCTTTGAGAAAAAAATCATCATAAATTTTGGCGCCAAAAAAAACGCCTTACTATACTATGTCGAAAAAAAATGCCACTTTTCAAACATGTTGTAAAAACGTGCCATATGATGAAATAATGTAAAGGAGACCGTGAAAAACACTCCAGAAAGGTTTTCTTTGAGAAAAAAATCATCATAAATTTTGGCGCAAAAAAAACGCCTTACTATACTATGTCGAAAAAAAATGCCACTTTTCAAACATGTTGTAAAAACGTGCCATATGATGAAATAATGTAAAGGAGACCGTGAAAAACACTCCAGAAAGGTTTTCTTTGAGAAAAAAATCATCATAAATTTTGGCGCAAAAAAAACGCCTTACTATACTATGTCGAAAAAAAATGCCACTTTTCAAACATGTTGTAAAAACGTGCCATATGATGAAATAATGTAAAGGAGACCGTGAAAAACACTCCAGAAAGGTTTTCTTTGAGAAAAAAATCATCATAAATTTTGGCGCAAAAAAAACGCCTTACTATACTATGTCGAAAAAAAATGCCACTTTTCAAACATGTTGTAAAAACGTGCCATATGATGAAATAATGTAAAGGAGACCGTGAAAAACACTCCAGAAAGGTTTTCTTTGAGAAAAAAATCATCATAAATTTTGGCGCAAAAAAAACGCCTTACTATACTATGTCGAAAAAAAATGCCACTTTTCAAACATGTTGTAAAAACGTGCCATATGATGAAATAATGTAAAGGAGACCGTGAAAAACACTCCAGAAAGGTTTTCTTTGAGAAAAAAATCATCATAAATTTTGGCGCAAAAAAAACGCCTTACTATACTATGTCGAAAAAAAATGCCACTTTTCAAACATGTTGTAAAAACGTGCCATATGATGAAATAATGTAAAGGAGACCGTGAAAAACACTCCAGAAAGGTTTTCTTTGAGAAAAAAATCATCATAAATTTTGGCGCAAAAAAAACGCCTTACTATACTATGTCGAAAAAAAATGCCACTTTTCAAACATGTTGTAAAAACGTGCCATATGATGAAATAATGTAAAGGAGACCGTGAAAAACACTCCAGAAAGGTTTTCTTTGAGAAAAAAATCATCATAAATTTTGGCGCAAAAAAAACGCCTTACTATACTATGTCGAAAAAAAATGCCACTTTTCAAACATGTTGTAAAAACGTGCCATATGATGAAATAATGTAAAGGAGACCGTGAAAAACACTCCAGAAAGGTTTTCTTTGAGAAAAAAATCATCATAAATTTTGGCGCAAAAAAAACGCCTTACTATACTATGTCGAAAAAAAATGCCACTTTTCAAACATGTTGTAAAAACGTGCCATATGATGAAATAATGTAAAGGAGACCGTGAAAAACACTCCAGAAAGGTTTTCTTTGAGAAAAAAATCATCATAAATTTTGGCGCAAAAAAAACGCCTTACTATACTATGTCGAAAAAAAATGCCACTTTTCAAACATGTTGTAAAAACGTGCCATATGATGAAATAATGTAAAGGAGACCGTGAAAAACACTCCAGAAAGGTTTTCTTTGAGAAAAAAATCATCATAAATTTTGGCGCAAAAAAAACGCCTTACTATACTATGTCGAAAAAAAATGCCACTTTTCAAACATGTTGTAAAAACGTGCCATATGATGAAATAATGTAAAGGAGACCGTGAAAAACACTCCAGAAAGGTTTTCTTTGAGAAAAAAATCATCATAAATTTTGGCGCAAAAAAAACGCCTTACTATACTATGTCGAAAAAAAATGCCACTTTTCAAACATGTTGTAAAAACGTGCCATATGATGAAATAATGTAAAGGAGACCGTGAAAAACACTCCAGAAAGGTTTTCTTTGAGAAAAAAATCATCATAAATTTTGGCGCAAAAAAAACGCCTTACTATACTATGTCGAAAAAAAATGCCACTTTTCAAACATGTTGTAAAAACGTGCCATATGATGAAATAATGTAAAGGAGACCGTGAAAAACACTCCAGAAAGGTTTTCTTTGAGAAAAAAATCATCATAAATTTTGGCGCAAAAAAAACGCCTTACTATACTATGTCGAAAAAAAATGCCACTTTTCAAACATGTTGTAAAAACGTGCCATATGATGAAATAATGTAAAGGAGACCGTGAAAAACACTCCAGAAAGGTTTTCTTTGAGAAAAAAATCATCATAAATTTTGGCGCAAAAAAAACGCCTTACTATACTATGTCGAAAAAAAATGCCACTTTTCAAACATGTTGTAAAAACGTGCCATATGATGAAATAATGTAAAGGAGACCGTGAAAAACACTCCAGAAAGGTTTTCTTTGAGAAAAAAATCATCATAAATTTTGGCGCAAAAAAAACGCCTTACTATACTATGTCGAAAAAAAATGCCACTTTTCAAACATGTTGTAAAAACGTGCCATATGATGAAATAATGTAAAGGAGACCGTGAAAAACACTCCAGAAAGGTTTTCTTTGAGAAAAAAATCATCATAAATTTTGGCGCAAAAAAAACGCCTTACTATACTATGTCGAAAAAAAATGCCACTTTTCAAACATGTTGTAAAAACGTGCCATATGATGAAATAATGTAAAGGAGACCGTGAAAAACACTCCAGAAAGGTTTTCTTTGAGAAAAAAATCATCATAAATTTTGGCGCAAAAAAAACGCCTTACTATACTATGTCGAAAAAAAATGCCACTTTTCAAACATGTTGTAAAAACGTGCCATATGATGAAATAATGTAAAGGAGACCGTGAAAAACACTCCAGAAAGGTTTTCTTTGAGAAAAAAATCATCATAAATTTTGGCGCAAAAAAAACGCCTTACTATACTATGTCGAAAAAAAATGCCACTTTTCAAACATGTTGTAAAAACGTGCCATATGATGAAATAATGTAAAGGAGACCGTGAAAAACACTCCAGAAAGGTTTTCTTTGAGAAAAAAATCATCATAAATTTTGGCGCAAAAAAAACGCCTTACTATACTATGTCGAAAAAAAATGCCACTTTTCAAACATGTTGTAAAAACGTGCCATATGATGAAATAATGTAAAGGAGACCGTGAAAAACACTCCAGAAAGGTTTTCTTTGAGAAAAAAATCATCATAAATTTTGGCGCAAAAAAAACGCCTTACTATACTATGTCGAAAAAAAATGCCACTTTTCAAACATGTTGTAAAAACGTGCCATATGATGAAATAATGTAAAGGAGACCGTGAAAAACACTCCAGAAAGGTTTTCTTTGAGAAAAAAATCATCATAAATTTTGGCGCAAAAAAAACGCCTTACTATACTATGTCGAAAAAAAATGCCACTTTTCAAACATGTTGTAAAAACGTGCCATATGATGAAATAATGTAAAGGAGACCGTGAAAAACACTCCAGAAAGGTTTTCTTTGAGAAAAAAATCATCATAAATTTTGGCGCAAAAAAAACGCCTTACTATACTATGTCGAAAAAAAATGCCACTTTTCAAACATGTTGTAAAAACGTGCCATATGATGAAATAATGTAAAGGAGACCGTGAAAAACACTCCAGAAAGGTTTTCTTTGAGAAAAAAATCATCATAAATTTTGGCGCAAAAAAAACGCCTTACTATACTATGTCGAAAAAAAATGCCACTTTTCAAACATGTTGTAAAAACGTGCCATATGATGAAATAATGTAAAGGAGACCGTGAAAAACACTCCAGAAAGGTTTTCTTTGAGAAAAAAATCATCATAAATTTTGGCGCAAAAAAAACGCCTTACTATACTATGTCGAAAAAAAATGCCACTTTTCAAACATGTTGTAAAAACGTGCCATATGATGAAATAATGTAAAGGAGACCGTGAAAAACACTCCAGAAAGGTTTTCTTTGAGAAAAAAATCATCATAAATTTTGGCGCAAAAAAAACGCCTTACTATACTATGTCGAAAAAAAATGCCACTTTTCAAACATGTTGTAAAAACGTGCCATATGATGAAATAATGTAAAGGAGACCGTGAAAAACACTCCAGAAAGGTTTTCTTTGAGAAAAAAATCATCATAAATTTTGGCGCAAAAAAAACGCCTTACTATACTATGTCGAAAAAAAATGCCACTTTTCAAACATGTTGTAAAAACGTGCCATATGATGAAATAATGTAAAGGAGACCGTGAAAAACACTCCAGAAAGGTTTTCTTTGAGAAAAAAATCATCATAAATTTTGGCGCAAAAAAAACGCCTTACTATACTATGTCGAAAAAAAATGCCACTTTTCAAACATGTTGTAAAAACGTGCCATATGATGAAATAATGTAAAGGAGACCGTGAAAAACACTCCAGAAAGGTTTTCTTTGAGAAAAAAATCATCATAAATTTTGGCGCAAAAAAAACGCCTTACTATACTATGTCGAAAAAAAATGCCACTTTTCAAACATGTTGTAAAAACGTGCCATATGATGAAATAATGTAAAGGAGACCGTGAAAAACACTCCAGAAAGGTTTTCTTTGAGAAAAAAATCATCATAAATTTTGGCGCAAAAAAAACGCCTTACTATACTATGTCGAAAAAAAATGCCACTTTTCAAACATGTTGTAAAAACGTGCCATATGATGAAATAATGTAAAGGAGACCGTGAAAAACACTCCAGAAAGGTTTTCTTTGAGAAAAAAATCATCATAAATTTTGGCGCAAAAAAAACGCCTTACTATACTATGTCGAAAAAAAATGCCACTTTTCAAACATGTTGTAAAAACGTGCCATATGATGAAATAATGTAAAGGAGACCGTGAAAAACACTCCAGAAAGGTTTTCTTTGAGAAAAAAATCATCATAAATTTTGGCGCAAAAAAAACGCCTTACTATACTATGTCGAAAAAAAATGCCACTTTTCAAACATGTTGTAAAAACGTGCCATATGATGAAATAATGTAAAGGAGACCGTGAAAAACACTCCAGAAAGGTTTTCTTTGAGAAAAAAATCATCATAAATTTTGGCGCAAAAAAAACGCCTTACTATACTATGTCGAAAAAAAATGCCACTTTTCAAACATGTTGTAAAAACGTGCCATATGATGAAATAATGTAAAGGAGACCGTGAAAAACACTCCAGAAAGGTTTTCTTTGAGAAAAAAATCATCATAAATTTTGGCGCAAAAAAAACGCCTTACTATACTATGTCGAAAAAAAATGCCACTTTTCAAACATGTTGTAAAAACGTGCCATATGATGAAATAATGTAAAGGAGACCGTGAAAAACACTCCAGAAAGGTTTTCTTTGAGAAAAAAATCATCATAAATTTTGGCGCAAAAAAAACGCCTTACTATACTATGTCGAAAAAAAATGCCACTTTTCAAACATGTTGTAAAAACGTGCCATATGATGAAATAATGTAAAGGAGACCGTGAAAAACACTCCAGAAAGGTTTTCTTTGAGAAAAAAATCATCATAAATTTTGGCGCAAAAAAAACGCCTTACTATACTATGTCGAAAAAAAATGCCACTTTTCAAACATGTTGTAAAAACGTGCCATATGATGAAATAATGTAAAGGAGACCGTGAAAAACACTCCAGAAAGGTTTTCTTTGAGAAAAAAATCATCATAAATTTTGGCGCAAAAAAAACGCCTTACTATACTATGTCGAAAAAAAATGCCACTTTTCAAACATGTTGTAAAAACGTGCCATATGATGAAATAATGTAAAGGAGACCGTGAAAAACACTCCAGAAAGGTTTTCTTTGAGAAAAAAATCATCATAAATTTTGGCGCAAAAAAAACGCCTTACTATACTATGTCGAAAAAAAATGCCACTTTTCAAACATGTTGTAAAAACGTGCCATATGATGAAATAATGTAAAGGAGACCGTGAAAAACACTCCAGAAAGGTTTTCTTTGAGAAAAAAATCATCATAAATTTTGGCGCAAAAAAAACGCCTTACTATACTATGTCGAAAAAAAATGCCACTTTTCAAACATGTTGTAAAAACGTGCCATATGATGAAATAATGTAAAGGAGACCGTGAAAAACACTCCAGAAAGGTTTTCTTTGAGAAAAAAATCATCATAAATTTTGGCGCAAAAAAAACGCCTTACTATACTATGTCGAAAAAAAATGCCACTTTTCAAACATGTTGTAAAAACGTGCCATATGATGAAATAATGTAAAGGAGACCGTGAAAAACACTCCAGAAAGGTTTTCTTTGAGAAAAAAATCATCATAAATTTTGGCGCAAAAAAAACGCCTTACTATACTATGTCGAAAAAAAATGCCACTTTTCAAACATGTTGTAAAAACGTGCCATATGATGAAATAATGTAAAGGAGACCGTGAAAAACACTCCAGAAAGGTTTTCTTTGAGAAAAAAATCATCATAAATTTTGGCGCAAAAAAAACGCCTTACTATACTATGTCGAAAAAAAATGCCACTTTTCAAACATGTTGTAAAAACGTGCCATATGATGAAATAATGTAAAGGAGACCGTGAAAAACACTCCAGAAAGGTTTTCTTTGAGAAAAAAATCATCATAAATTTTGGCGCAAAAAAAACGCCTTACTATACTATGTCGAAAAAAAATGCCACTTTTCAAACATGTTGTAAAAACGTGCCATATGATGAAATAATGTAAAGGAGACCGTGAAAAACACTCCAGAAAGGTTTTCTTTGAGAAAAAAATCATCATAAATTTTGGCGCAAAAAAAACGCCTTACTATACTATGTCGAAAAAAAATGCCACTTTTCAAACATGTTGTAAAAACGTGCCATATGATGAAATAATGTAAAGGAGACCGTGAAAAACACTCCAGAAAGGTTTTCTTTGAGAAAAAAATCATCATAAATTTTGGCGCAAAAAAAACGCCTTACTATACTATGTCGAAAAAAAATGCCACTTTTCAAACATGTTGTAAAAACGTGCCATATGATGAAATAATGTAAAGGAGACCGTGAAAAACACTCCAGAAAGGTTTTCTTTGAGAAAAAAATCATCATAAATTTTGGCGCAAAAAAAACGCCTTACTATACTATGTCGAAAAAAAATGCCACTTTTCAAACATGTTGTAAAAACGTGCCATATGATGAAATAATGTAAAGGAGACCGTGAAAAACACTCCAGAAAGGTTTTCTTTGAGAAAAAAATCATCATAAATTTTGGCGCAAAAAAAACGCCTTACTATACTATGTCGAAAAAAAATGCCACTTTTCAAACATGTTGTAAAAACGTGCCATATGATGAAATAATGTAAAGGAGACCGTGAAAAACACTCCAGAAAGGTTTTCTTTGAGAAAAAAATCATCATAAATTTTGGCGCAAAAAAAACGCCTTACTATACTATGTCGAAAAAAAATGCCACTTTTCAAACATGTTGTAAAAACGTGCCATATGATGAAATAATGTAAAGGAGACCGTGAAAAACACTCCAGAAAGGTTTTCTTTGAGAAAAAAATCATCATAAATTTTGGCGCAAAAAAAACGCCTTACTATACTATGTCGAAAAAAAATGCCACTTTTCAAACATGTTGTAAAAACGTGCCATATGATGAAATAATGTAAAGGAGACCGTGAAAAACACTCCAGAAAGGTTTTCTTTGAGAAAAAAATCATCATAAATTTTGGCGCAAAAAAAACGCCTTACTATACTATGTCGAAAAAAAATGCCACTTTTCAAACATGTTGTAAAAACGTGCCATATGATGAAATAATGTAAAGGAGACCGTGAAAAACACTCCAGAAAGGTTTTCTTTGAGAAAAAAATCATCATAAATTTTGGCGCAAAAAAAACGCCTTACTATACTATGTCGAAAAAAAATGCCACTTTTCAAACATGTTGTAAAAACGTGCCATATGATGAAATAATGTAAAGGAGACCGTGAAAAACACTCCAGAAAGGTTTTCTTTGAGAAAAAAATCATCATAAATTTTGGCGCAAAAAAAACGCCTTACTATACTATGTCGAAAAAAAATGCCACTTTTCAAACATGTTGTAAAAACGTGCCATATGATGAAATAATGTAAAGGAGACCGTGAAAAACACTCCAGAAAGGTTTTCTTTGAGAAAAAAATCATCATAAATTTTGGCGCAAAAAAAACGCCTTACTATACTATGTCGAAAAAAAATGCCACTTTTCAAACATGTTGTAAAAACGTGCCATATGATGAAATAATGTAAAGGAGACCGTGAAAAACACTCCAGAAAGGTTTTCTTTGAGAAAAAAATCATCATAAATTTTGGCGCAAAAAAAACGCCTTACTATACTATGTCGAAAAAAAATGCCACTTTTCAAACATGTTGTAAAAACGTGCCATATGATGAAATAATGTAAAGGAGACCGTGAAAAACACTCCAGAAAGGTTTTCTTTGAGAAAAAAATCATCATAAATTTTGGCGCAAAAAAAACGCCTTACTATACTATGTCGAAAAAAAATGCCACTTTTCAAACATGTTGTAAAAACGTGCCATATGATGAAATAATGTAAAGGAGACCGTGAAAAACACTCCAGAAAGGTTTTCTTTGAGAAAAAAATCATCATAAATTTTGGCGCAAAAAAAACGCCTTACTATACTATGTCGAAAAAAAATGCCACTTTTCAAACATGTTGTAAAAACGTGCCATATGATGAAATAATGTAAAGGAGACCGTGAAAAACACTCCAGAAAGGTTTTCTTTGAGAAAAAAATCATCATAAATTTTGGCGCAAAAAAAACGCCTTACTATACTATGTCGAAAAAAAATGCCACTTTTCAAACATGTTGTAAAAACGTGCCATATGATGAAATAATGTAAAGGAGACCGTGAAAAACACTCCAGAAAGGTTTTCTTTGAGAAAAAAATCATCATAAATTTTGGCGCAAAAAAAACGCCTTACTATACTATGTCGAAAAAAAATGCCACTTTTCAAACATGTTGTAAAAACGTGCCATATGATGAAATAATGTAAAGGAGACCGTGAAAAACACTCCAGAAAGGTTTTCTTTGAGAAAAAAATCATCATAAATTTTGGCGCAAAAAAAACGCCTTACTATACTATGTCGAAAAAAAATGCCACTTTTCAAACATGTTGTAAAAACGTGCCATATGATGAAATAATGTAAAGGAGACCGTGAAAAACACTCCAGAAAGGTTTTCTTTGAGAAAAAAATCATCATAAATTTTGGCGCAAAAAAAACGCCTTACTATACTATGTCGAAAAAAAATGCCACTTTTCAAACATGTTGTAAAAACGTGCCATATGATGAAATAATGTAAAGGAGACCGTGAAAAACACTCCAGAAAGGTTTTCTTTGAGAAAAAAATCATCATAAATTTTGGCGCAAAAAAAACGCCTTACTATACTATGTCGAAAAAAAATGCCACTTTTCAAACATGTTGTAAAAACGTGCCATATGATGAAATAATGTAAAGGAGACCGTGAAAAACACTCCAGAAAGGTTTTCTTTGAGAAAAAAATCATCATAAATTTTGGCGCAAAAAAAACGCCTTACTATACTATGTCGAAAAAAAATGCCACTTTTCAAACATGTTGTAAAAACGTGCCATATGATGAAATAATGTAAAGGAGACCGTGAAAAACACTCCAGAAAGGTTTTCTTTGAGAAAAAAATCATCATAAATTTTGGCGCAAAAAAAACGCCTTACTATACTATGTCGAAAAAAAATGCCACTTTTCAAACATGTTGTAAAAACGTGCCATATGATGAAATAATGTAAAGGAGACCGTGAAAAACACTCCAGAAAGGTTTTCTTTGAGAAAAAAATCATCATAAATTTTGGCGCAAAAAAAACGCCTTACTATACTATGTCGAAAAAAAATGCCACTTTTCAAACATGTTGTAAAAACGTGCCATATGATGAAATAATGTAAAGGAGACCGTGAAAAACACTCCAGAAAGGTTTTCTTTGAGAAAAAAATCATCATAAATTTTGGCGCAAAAAAAACGCCTTACTATACTATGTCGAAAAAAAATGCCACTTTTCAAACATGTTGTAAAAACGTGCCATATGATGAAATAATGTAAAGGAGACCGTGAAAAACACTCCAGAAAGGTTTTCTTTGAGAAAAAAATCATCATAAATTTTGGCGCAAAAAAAACGCCTTACTATACTATGTCGAAAAAAAATGCCACTTTTCAAACATGTTGTAAAAACGTGCCATATGATGAAATAATGTAAAGGAGACCGTGAAAAACACTCCAGAAAGGTTTTCTTTGAGAAAAAAATCATCATAAATTTTGGCGCAAAAAAAACGCCTTACTATACTATGTCGAAAAAAAATGCCACTTTTCAAACATGTTGTAAAAACGTGCCATATGATGAAATAATGTAAAGGAGACCGTGAAAAACACTCCAGAAAGGTTTTCTTTGAGAAAAAAATCATCATAAATTTTGGCGCAAAAAAAACGCCTTACTATACTATGTCGAAAAAAAATGCCACTTTTCAAACATGTTGTAAAAACGTGCCATATGATGAAATAATGTAAAGGAGACCGTGAAAAACACTCCAGAAAGGTTTTCTTTGAGAAAAAAATCATCATAAATTTTGGCGCAAAAAAAACGCCTTACTATACTATGTCGAAAAAAAATGCCACTTTTCAAACATGTTGTAAAAACGTGCCATATGATGAAATAATGTAAAGGAGACCGTGAAAAACACTCCAGAAAGGTTTTCTTTGAGAAAAAAATCATCATAAATTTTGGCGCAAAAAAAACGCCTTACTATACTATGTCGAAAAAAAATGCCACTTTTCAAACATGTTGTAAAAACGTGCCATATGATGAAATAATGTAAAGGAGACCGTGAAAAACACTCCAGAAAGGTTTTCTTTGAGAAAAAAATCATCATAAATTTTGGCGCAAAAAAAACGCCTTACTATACTATGTCGAAAAAAAATGCCACTTTTCAAACATGTTGTAAAAACGTGCCATATGATGAAATAATGTAAAGGAGACCGTGAAAAACACTCCAGAAAGGTTTTCTTTGAGAAAAAAATCATCATAAATTTTGGCGCAAAAAAAACGCCTTACTATACTATGTCGAAAAAAAATGCCACTTTTCAAACATGTTGTAAAAACGTGCCATATGATGAAATAATGTAAAGGAGACCGTGAAAAACACTCCAGAAAGGTTTTCTTTGAGAAAAAAATCATCATAAATTTTGGCGCAAAAAAAACGCCTTACTATACTATGTCGAAAAAAAATGCCACTTTTCAAACATGTTGTAAAAACGTGCCATATGATGAAATAATGTAAAGGAGACCGTGAAAAACACTCCAGAAAGGTTTTCTTTGAGAAAAAAATCATCATAAATTTTGGCGCAAAAAAAACGCCTTACTATACTATGTCGAAAAAAAATGCCACTTTTCAAACATGTTGTAAAAACGTGCCATATGATGAAATAATGTAAAGGAGACCGTGAAAAACACTCCAGAAAGGTTTTCTTTGAGAAAAAAATCATCATAAATTTTGGCGCAAAAAAAACGCCTTACTATACTATGTCGAAAAAAAATGCCACTTTTCAAACATGTTGTAAAAACGTGCCATATGATGAAATAATGTAAAGGAGACCGTGAAAAACACTCCAGAAAGGTTTTCTTTGAGAAAAAAATCATCATAAATTTTGGCGCAAAAAAAACGCCTTACTATACTATGTCGAAAAAAAATGCCACTTTTCAAACATGTTGTAAAAACGTGCCATATGATGAAATAATGTAAAGGAGACCGTGAAAAACACTCCAGAAAGGTTTTCTTTGAGAAAAAAATCATCATAAATTTTGGCGCAAAAAAAACGCCTTACTATACTATGTCGAAAAAAAATGCCACTTTTCAAACATGTTGTAAAAACGTGCCATATGATGAAATAATGTAAAGGAGACCGTGAAAAACACTCCAGAAAGGTTTTCTTTGAGAAAAAAATCATCATAAATTTTGGCGCAAAAAAAACGCCTTACTATACTATGTCGAAAAAAAATGCCACTTTTCAAACATGTTGTAAAAACGTGCCATATGATGAAATAATGTAAAGGAGACCGTGAAAAACACTCCAGAAAGGTTTTCTTTGAGAAAAAAATCATCATAAATTTTGGCGCAAAAAAAACGCCTTACTATACTATGTCGAAAAAAAATGCCACTTTTCAAACATGTTGTAAAAACGTGCCATATGATGAAATAATGTAAAGGAGACCGTGAAAAACACTCCAGAAAGGTTTTCTTTGAGAAAAAAATCATCATAAATTTTGGCGCAAAAAAAACGCCTTACTATACTATGTCGAAAAAAAATGCCACTTTTCAAACATGTTGTAAAAACGTGCCATATGATGAAATAATGTAAAGGAGACCGTGAAAAACACTCCAGAAAGGTTTTCTTTGAGAAAAAAATCATCATAAATTTTGGCGCAAAAAAAACGCCTTACTATACTATGTCGAAAAAAAATGCCACTTTTCAAACATGTTGTAAAAACGTGCCATATGATGAAATAATGTAAAGGAGACCGTGAAAAACACTCCAGAAAGGTTTTCTTTGAGAAAAAAATCATCATAAATTTTGGCGCAAAAAAAACGCCTTACTATACTATGTCGAAAAAAAATGCCACTTTTCAAACATGTTGTAAAAACGTGCCATATGATGAAATAATGTAAAGGAGACCGTGAAAAACACTCCAGAAAGGTTTTCTTTGAGAAAAAAATCATCATAAATTTTGGCGCAAAAAAAACGCCTTACTATACTATGTCGAAAAAAAATGCCACTTTTCAAACATGTTGTAAAAACGTGCCATATGATGAAATAATGTAAAGGAGACCGTGAAAAACACTCCAGAAAGGTTTTCTTTGAGAAAAAAATCATCATAAATTTTGGCGCAAAAAAAACGCCTTACTATACTATGTCGAAAAAAAATGCCACTTTTCAAACATGTTGTAAAAACGTGCCATATGATGAAATAATGTAAAGGAGACCGTGAAAAACACTCCAGAAAGGTTTTCTTTGAGAAAAAAATCATCATAAATTTTGGCGCAAAAAAAACGCCTTACTATACTATGTCGAAAAAAAATGCCACTTTTCAAACATGTTGTAAAAACGTGCCATATGATGAAATAATGTAAAGGAGACCGTGAAAAACACTCCAGAAAGGTTTTCTTTGAGAAAAAAATCATCATAAATTTTGGCGCAAAAAAAACGCCTTACTATACTATGTCGAAAAAAAATGCCACTTTTCAAACATGTTGTAAAAACGTGCCATATGATGAAATAATGTAAAGGAGACCGTGAAAAACACTCCAGAAAGGTTTTCTTTGAGAAAAAAATCATCATAAATTTTGGCGCAAAAAAAACGCCTTACTATACTATGTCGAAAAAAAATGCCACTTTTCAAACATGTTGTAAAAACGTGCCATATGATGAAATAATGTAAAGGAGACCGTGAAAAACA
>CM049576.1:3640279-3652680 GCA_027123335.1 Amphiprion clarkii
AAACGCCTTACTATACTATGTCGAAAAAAAATGCCACTTTTCAAACATGTTGTAAAAACGTGCCATATGATGAAATAATGTAAAGGAGACCTTGAAAACCACTCCAGAAAGGTTTTCTTTGAGAAAAAAATCATCATAAATTTTGGCGCAAAAAAAACGCCTTACTATACTATGTCGAAAAAAAATGCCACTTTTCAAACATGTTGTAAAAACGTGCCATATGATGAAATAATGCAAAGAAGACCGTGAAAAACACTCCAGAAAGGTTTTCTTTGAGAAAAAAATCATGATAGATTTTGGCCCAAAAAAAACGCCTCACTAAACTATGTCGAAAAAAAATGCCACTTTTCAAACATGTTGTAAAAACGTGCCATATGATGAAATAATGTAAAGGAGACCGTGAAAAACACTCCAGAAAGGTTTTCTTTGAGAAAAAAATCATCATAAATTTTGGCGCAAAAAAAACGCCTTACTATACTATGTCGAAAAAAAATGCCACTTTTCAAACATGTTGTAAAAACGTGCCATATGATGAAATAATGTAAAGGAGACCGTGAAAAACACTCCAGAAAGGTTTTCTTTGAGAAAAAAATCATCATAAATTTTGGCGCAAAAAAAACGCCTTACTATACTATGTCGAAAAAAAATGCCACTTTTCAAACATGTTGTAAAAACGTGCCATATGATGAAATAATGTAAAGGAGACCTTGACAACCACTCCAGAAAGGTTTTCTTTGAGAAAAAAATCATCATAAATTTTGGCGCAAAAAAAACGCCTTACTATACTATGTCGAAAAAAAATGCCACTTTTCAAACATGTTGTAAAAACGTGCCATATGATGAAATAATGTAAAGAAGACAGTGAAAAACACTCCAGAAAGGTTTTCTTTGAAAAAAAAATCATCATAAATTTTGGCCCAAAAAAAACGCCTTACTACACTATGTCGAAAAAAAATGCCACTTTTCAAACATGTTGTAAAAACGTGCCATATGATGAAATAATGTAAAGTAGACCGTGAAAAACACTCCAGAAAGGTTTTCTTTGAGAAAAAAATCATCATAAATTTTGGCGCAAAAAAAACGCCTTACTATACTATGTCGAAAAAAAATGCCACTTTTCAAACATGTTGTAAAAACGTGCCATATGATGAAATAATGTAAAGGAGACCGTGAAAAACACTCCAGAAAGGTTTTCTTTGAGAAAAAAATCATCATAAATTTTGGCGCAAAAAAAACGCCTTACTATACTATGTCGAAAAAAAATGCCACTTTTCAAACATGTTGTAAAAACGTGCCATATGATGAAATAATGTAAAGGAGACCGTGAAAAACACTCCAGAAAGGTTTTCTTTGAGAAAAAAATCATCATAAATTTTGGCGCAAAAAAAACGCCTTACTATACTATGTCGAAAAAAAATGCCACTTTTCAAACATGTTGTAAAAACGTGCCATATGATGAAATAATGTAAAGGAGACCGTGAAAAACACTCCAGAAAGGTTTTCTTTGAGAAAAAAATCATCATAAATTTTGGCGCAAAAAAAACGCCTTACTATACTATGTCGAAAAAAAATGCCACTTTTCAAACATGTTGTAAAAACGTGCCATATGATGAAATAATGTAAAGGAGACTGTGAAAAACACTCCAGAAAGGTTTTCTTTGAGAAAAAAATCATCATAAATTTTGGCGCAAAAAAAACGCCTTACTATACTATGTCGAAAAAAAATGCCACTTTTCAAACATGTTGTAAAAACGTGCCATATGATGAAATAATGTAAAGGAGACTGTGAAAAACACTCCAGAAAGGTTTTCTTTGAGAAAAAAATCATCATAAATTTTGGCGCAAAAAAAACGCCTTACTATACTATGTCGAAAAAAAATGCCACTTTTCAAACATGTTGTAAAAACGTGCCATATGATGAAATAATGCAAAGAAGACCGTGAAAAACACTCCAGAAAGGTTTTCTTTGAGAAAAAAATCATCATAAATTTTGGCGCAAAAAAAACGCCTTACTATACTATGTCGAAAGAAAATGCCACTTTTAAAACATGTTGTAAAAACGTGCCATATGATGAAATAATGTAAAGGAGACCGTGAAAAACACTCCAGAAAGGTTTTCTTTGAGAAAAAACTCATCATAAATTTTGGCGGAAAAAAAATGCCTTACTATACTATGTCGAAAAAAAATGCCACTTTTCAAACATGTTGTAAAAACGTGCCATATGATGAAATAATGTAAAGAAGACCGTGAAAAACACTCCAGAAAGGTTTTCTTTGAGAAAAAAATCATCATAAATTTTGGCCCAAAAAAAACGCCTTACTATACTATGTCGAAAAAAAATGCCACTTTTCAAACATGTTGTAAAAACGTGCCATATGATGAAATAATGTAAAGAAGACCGTGAAAAACACTCCAGAAAGGTTTTCTTTGAGAAAAAAATCATCATAAATTTTGGCGCAAAAAAAACGCCTTACTAAACTGTCGAAAAAAAATGCCACTTTTCAAACATGTTGTAAAAACGTGCCATATGATGAAATAATGTAAAGGAGACCGTGAAAAACACTCCAGAAAGGTTTTCTTTGAGAAAAAAATCATCATAAATTTTGGCGCAAAAAAAACGCCTTACTATACTATGTCGAAAAAAAATGCCACTTTTCAAACATGTTGTAAAAACGTGCCATATGATGAAATAATGTAAAGGAGACCGTGAAAAACACTCCAGAAAGGTTTTCTTTGAGAAAAAAATCATCATAAATTTTGGCGCAAAAAAAACGTCTTACTATACTATGTCGAAAAAAAATGCCACTTTTCAAACATGTTGTAAAAACGTGCCATATGATGAAATAATGCAAAGAAGACCGTGAAAAACACTCCAGAAAGGTTTTCTTTGAGAAAAAAATCATCATAAATTTTGGCGCAAAAAAAACGCCTTACTATACTATGTCGAAAGAAAATGCCACTTTTCAAACATGTTGTAAAAACGTGCCATATGATGAAATAATGTAAAGGAGACCGTGAAAAACACTCCAGAAAGGTTTTCTTTGTGAAAAAAATCATCATAAATTTTGGCGCAAAAAAAATGCCTTACTATACTATGTCGAAAAAAAATGCCACTTTTCAAACATGTTGTAAAAACGTGCCATATGATGAAATAATGTAAAGAAGACCGTGAAAAACACTCCAGAAAGCTTTTCTTTGAGAAAAAAATCATCATAAATTTTGGCCCAAAAAAAACGCCTTACTATACTATGTCGAAAAAAAATGTGAGTTTTTAAACATGTTGTAAAAACGTGCCATATGATGAAATAATGTAAAGGAGACCGTGAGAAACACTCCAGAAAGGTTTTCTTTGAGAAAAAAATCATCATAAATTTTGGCCCAAAAAAAACGCCTTACTATACTATGTCGAAAAAAAATGTGAGTTTTTAAACATGTTGTAAAAACGTGCCATATGATGAAATAATGTAAAGGAGACCGTGAGAAACACTCCAGAAAGGTTTTCTTTGAGAAAAAAATCATCATAAATTTTGGCCCAAAAAAAACGCCTTACTATACTATGTCGAAAAAAAATGCCACTTTTCAAACATGTTGTAAAAACGTGCCATATGATGAAATAATGTAAAGGAGACCATGAAAAACACTCCAGAAAGGTTATCTTTGAGAAAAAAAATCATCATAAATTTTGGCGCAAAAAACGCCTTACTATACTATGTCGAAAAAAAATGCCACTTTTCAAACATGTTGTAAAAACGTGCCATATGATGAAATAATGTAAAGGAGACCATGAAAAACACTCCAGAAAGGTTTTCTTTGAGAAAAAAATCATCATAAATTTTGGCGCAAAAAAAACGCCTTACTATACTATGTCGAAAAAAAATGCCACTTTTCAAACATGTTGTAAAAACGTGCCATATGATGAAATAATGTAAAGGAGACCGTGAAAAACACTCCAGAAAGGTTTTCTTTGAGAAAAAAATCATCATAAATTTTGGCGCAAAAAAAACGCCTTACTATACTATGTCGAAAAAAAATGCCACTTTTCAAACATGTTGTTTTCACGGCCTCCTTTACATTATTTCATCATACGGCACGTTTTTACAACATGTTTGAAAAGTGGCATTTTTTTTGACATAGGCGTTGTTTTGCGCGAAAATTCATGATTTTTTTTTTCAAAGAAAACCTTTCTGGAGTGTTTTTCACCGCCTCCTTTACATTATTTCATCATATGGCACGTTTTTACAACATGTTTGAAAAATCCCATTTTTTTTCGACATAGTATAGTAAGGCGTTTTTTTGCACCAAAATTCATGATGATTTTTCTTTCAAAGAAAACCTTTCTGGAGTGTTTTTCACGGCCTCCTTTCCATCATTTCATCATATGGCACATTTTTACAACATGTTGAAAAATTGCATTTTTTTTTCGTCATAGTATGCTATGGCGTTTTTTTGCACCAGAATTCATGATGATTCTTTTTTCAAAGAAAAATTTTCTGGAGTGGTTTTCACGGCCTACTTTTCATTACTTCACCAAATGGCATGTTTTTACAACAAGTTGAAAAAACATTTTTCCGACATAGTATACTATGGCGTTTTTTTGCGCCAAAATTCATGATGATTTTTCTTTCAAAGAAAACCTTTCTGGAGTGTTTTTCACGGCCTCCTTTACATTATTTCATCATATGGCACGTTTTTACAACATGTTGAAAAATTGCATTTTTTTTTCGTCATAGTATAGTAAGGCGTTTTTTTTGCGTCAAAATTCATCATGATTTTTTTTTAAAAGCAAACCTTTCTGGAGTGTTTTTCATGGCCTCCTTTACATTAATTCATCATATGGCACGTTTTTACAACATGTTTGAAAAATGGCATTTTTTTTCGTCATAGTATAGTAAGGCGGTTTTTTTGCGCCAAAATTTATGATGATTTTTTTCTCAAAGAAAACCTTTCTGGAGTGTTTTTCACGGCCTCCTTTACATTATTTCATCATATGGCACGTTTCTACAACATGTTTGAAAAATCGCATTTTTTTTTCGACATAGTATAGTAAGGCGTTTTTTTTGCGCCAAAATTTATGATGATTTTTTTCTCAAAGAAAACCTTTCTGGAGTGTTTTTCACGGCCTCCTTCACTGAAAAAACGGGAGATTGTGGGTTGTTCTCCTTGCAAATGGAAATTAGGCCATCATGTTACAATATTTTATTACTCTTTGTCAGAAGATGACTTGTTCTAATAACGCTGTCATAAAATGTTGCAATGTGAAGTGTACATGATTCGAATATAAGAGTAGTGTATGAAAAAATTATGTTTTGCCGTGACGCTCCACCCACCTCCGTCACCAAATTTCGGCCGGGAAAGAAGCTTGTAGCGAGGAGCTGCTGTCGTCATCTTGACATCGGCCTGGGTCCCGGAGAGAAGCGTTTTCTTCTTGTTGGTAAGCCCAAAGCCAAGTTTAACACCAGTTAAATCCATAAGATGCTTTGAGACAAGCGTTGTTTTACCACATCGAGTCCATTTAGTAAGGTTGACGAAATAAAGCACATCGCGTTAAGATGATTTTTCGTGTTTTACTTTCTCCAATGCGATGCAAGTCAGTCGCCTTTCTTTTTATATCGAAGAAGCTCATTTTCGTGAGTGGTTTATGGGTCTATAGGTCTATGATACAATATTTGGATATATCTAGACTTCATGTGTGTGTTCGTGAACGTGTTCTTTTTATTGCGAGTTGGGGCCAGGGTGGTGCGTAGGCTGAAACTGCGCATCCAATGTTATTTACATACATAGTGAAATAACATATTAGCCACAGTTGAGTTAGCATCACTGCGCCCCATTTTACTCCACATTTGCACCTTTTTTAAGTGCGCACTGTCGGAGAAAGCCGCTCGTGAGTCAGAAGATCACGAAGATATGCGTTTCCCAGCGGCAGGTGTTTCCTCTCGTTCCCCGCGCGTATTGAGTTTGCATCGTGTTGGTTTCATCCTTAGCGTTTCGCGCTAGTTAATAAAAGTTCTAACAGCTATGTATGGATGTTAGCCTGGGTCGTGTATCTGTGACCCTATGGACGATATGAACGCTCTATAAACAGGACAAGTAGCTTATTATGGGAGGGAAGAATTAAGGGGTACACTACAAACGTTTTGGGTTCGTCTTAATTATCATATTTTATTTTGAAAATTCTTCATTGTTTTTTCCCTATGCCACCTTTTTTTGCTATTGCCACCTCTGTTTGCCCATTTTTTAAACATTTGCACTCCCCCTATATTGAGGCAGATGCCAAAGTTATTACATCTTTTCTAAATTTGTCAGAAGTTTGGCTAAATAAAAAACTAAAAAGGGTTATTTAAAATCTCTCCTTACTTTTCTGTAACTGGCTTTTGTATTTTTTTTTTTTTGTATTTTTGTATTTTTTTTATTTTTGGTAAAAACATGCTGTGATTGCAAAGAAGACCTGTTTTGGACATTTAGAAAAAACTTCACAATTATTTATTTTTAGACTGCCCAAAAATGATATCAGATAAAAAGCTGCACTCAAGAGAAGTTGCTAACTGTTTACCCTGGGTATAACTAACACATTTCAATTTTCTTTTTTTGTTGTTGTTGTTTTTAGCAGTAGCAGTGTAAGGCGTATTCCATGTAAGTTACCAGGAGGACTGCACTACTTGGAGATCACTGATCAAGGTAATTATTAAAGGTTGAGAAAAGATAAAGTAAACACTGTATTTCATTTGACCGGATAGATTTGCTTTATGGTAATGACACTAATTTGAAGTATTTTTGTACTTTTTCAGGGGAAGCACAAAAGACTGTTTGAAAAGGCAAACTGAGTTGAGACCTGGATAAGGTATCCAGTAAGTTAGGATACCTTACTGTGCAGTGTCACAGTAAGGTATCCTAAAAACGCATTTCATTATGATTCACATGCAGTGGGCTTATCCCCCTGCACCACATCCTGTCACTGGTTTAAAGGTGTTTTCAATAGCAGAGTAAATCACAGCTTGTCATTTCAACCTTAAGTCTTTATTCCCCAAAACTGAAGAAATGTCATGTCTGTCTCTCCCTCACATTACCATGTTGCTCATTCTGCATAGCTTCCGACTATCTAGGATTGTTATATGGTATCCAAAGATTGAGCCTAATGCCATGTGCAACCCAAAATGGACAATCCACCTAATCCTTGACAGTAGTGAAAGTAAATGGTGAAAATGCTGAGTCATTTAAAGTGGATCACAAAGAAAGAAATTACTTTTATATCCCCAAAAGTATGATATCTGTAAATATATATATTATCCATTAGTATAGATTAATTCTTTGATGTCACTTGGGCAAGCCAAAAGAAGCAGTGAGGTGCCACAAAACAACAACTTGGAATGCATATTTAGATGTTTAGTAAGTCCAATATTCTAGTTTTGTAAATAAAATCTGATACATAGCAGATTGATTTGAACAGCCTTATTTCATGCAGTCTTTCAGATGAGTTGTCAACGACACTGGCTGAAGCGTATTGACTGGTGTCTCTTTGCAGGGACATGACAACACTGTATTTGAGGACTATGCAGAGGAGACCACTGTGGGAATCTTCACTTCAAGACGCCATGAGGCCCAGTCCAAACCAGATGATATTGGAATCATCCTGGAAGGCCAGGTTGTCATCCAAGAACTGGACAATGTCCCTTTGGCCATTTCCCTTCTCTTCGGTCTACTGTATGCCCTAAACATGGATTATCCTCCACAACTAAGGTACTTTTTTGAAGTGGTCCAAAAGGTGATCATGGAGTTGGATGGCGGAGTCCTGTCCAGAAAAGCACAAGTACTAAAAAATAGACTCTATGAATAGTGTTTTTGGAAATGGCCTGGATTTGCATTGTTCATGCATTCATTGCGTTGAAGGTGAAAGCTTTGTTTAGTTTCATTTTGATAATGCAGCTTTAAATTTCAAGATTTTTTATTTTATACCTGAACTGTTGTCAGTTTATTTTTATTTATTTATTTATTTATTTATTATTATTATTATTATTATTATTATTATTATTATTATTATTATTATTATTATTATTATTATTATTATTATTATTATTATTATTATTTTGTTTCGGCGTCATAACATTTGAGCAGTTCTTTGCAAAGCTTTATACGCCACCAAAACGGCATTTTTTTTTCTCTGTTTCATCGTGTAATTGTCTGCTGCCTCCAGACAAAGGCAAATTCCCATATATTTTGCATCATAAAATGTTAGGTATTAATTTAGAGGTACCCAAAAATGTGTTTAACCTCAGTTGTTCAATTCAAATGGAATTTTAGCGTGCATGTTTTAGGATATTTTTATATGCATTAGAGTTGGAATGTCAATGTTGAGCAGTTTTACAGTTTTTATGAAAGTATAAGGTCAGTTTTCTTACAAGTTTTTTTTTTTTTTTGTCAAAAAGCCACATTGTATTTGTAACCAAACAGTTACACTCACTGCAGACCGCCCAGTGTTAAATCAACCATAAAGCATGAAGACAGCGACAGGGTAAATATCGATATATAACTGAGCATGCAATTATTGGCACCCCTGACAAAATTTCACTTTTAAGTTGATTTCTAGAAGAAGTGTCATTGTTGGAAAATATATATATATATATATATATATATATATATATATATATATATATATATATATATATATATATATATATATATATATATATCACAACTTTTATTTACATTTGAACATAAAGTGACATGTTCACAATAACTGGCACGTTCTCAGTTATTCATAGAAAACCCTATAACCCCATAATTACACACCAGCTTCTGTCACATTGTTTTTGCCAATTCATCTGTATCGATGAGCTCCAACTCTTTAGTTGAGGGTCTCCTGCATCACCTTGATCTTTATCACCCTCACCAGTTTCTCTGTCAGATTTATGTCAGGCTCTGGCTAAGCCACTGCAAAACATTGTGTGCGTCTGACAATCATTTCTTCACCACTTTTGCTGTGTTTTTGGTCTTTGTCACAGTAATGTCCAGAAAGTAGCCAAGACAATTTTTGTGCAACTGTTTGATGTTGTTTTGGGTAAATGTCCATGTGGTCTTCTATTTTTATTGTGCTGTTCTATTTGGCTAAGTGTATTGGTCCATTAGGAAACAAACACAAAGCATCACATTTTCACACTAAACAAAGGCATCAGACCATAAAACATCAGACTAGATGACATCTAGTCTGATGTTTTATGATCTGATTAAAAAAAAAAGTTTTATTTGCCCATTCTGAGGTTGTCTTTGCTTGGTGTGAAAAAGCTCAAACTTCCACTTTAAAAACATCAGACTCACGTTCACACATGGTGATGAAACTGTGATGCTTTGAGGGTTTTTGTTTCCTAATGGATCTAGATACTTAAACTAAAGGGATTTGGTCAATGAAAAAAAGAGCATAAGATGAAGATCCTCCCCAACAACATCAAACAGAGAAACTTGGTCTGGGCCACTTCCTGGACATTCTGCGACAACAACCCCAAAACACAAAACAAAAAGGGTGAAGAAAAACTTGTTAGACATAAACAGTGTTTTGCAGTGTCTGAGCCAGAGCCTGACTTGAATCTGACAGAGAAACTGTTGAAGGTGCTAAAGATCAAGGTGATGCAGGAGACCCTCAACTAGAGAGAGTTGGAGCTCATCGATAGAGATGAATGGGCAAAAAATACCAATGGAGACGTGACAGAAGCTGGTCTGTAATTATAGGAAAAGTTTGATTGGTGAATAAATCAACTTGAAGTGAAATTTTGTCAGGGGTGCCAATAATTGTGGGCTCAACTGTATGATGAAAGTAATTTTAGCTTTATTTCTCAGACAAGTACAAAACATTGCAAAAGGCAATCTGAAAACCGCTATACGATTGTCACTGTTAAGTCAGACAATGAGCGTAACTGATCAATAGTTTTTTCTTGCAAATATTGCTGTTTGAAAATCTGTTTTATGCTGAGATGGTCATGTTAAGCATACTGTTCAAATAAATATTAATGTGATTTTTTTTAATATTGAGTACTGTTTTGATTGCTTTATAGGTCTCAACTAATTTTGTAATTGTAATTTATTGCAGATTACATGAAAAAGAACTGCGTATACAATATGAGAGTAAATTGTTTATTCAGAGCACAAAGCAATAGAATGCTAATGGTTTAAAATATTTATGTGTATATATAACATTTAAAATACGCTAAAGGCACATGATCTTATTTGACGTTTACAACATTAAATAGTTTGACTCTAATTATATATATTTATTATAGTGATATTGCAGAGTTTTTTTACGCAACAGAAACATGATTTTTTTAAAACTCAAAAACTAAAAATTATCTCGCTCACATTGCATGTATTTATTCTAATACAAGACATAAAAGTGTTTTGCAGCCAAAAAATAGTCATATTGTGCGCAACCACTTTCCATGTCTTTTTTAAGCTGTGTCTGCAATCTTTTTCTTTCAGTGTTTACATTATTTCATCATATGGCATGTTTTTACAACATGTTGAAAAATCGCATTTTTTTTCGACATAGTATACTATGGCGTTTCTTGCGCCAAAATTCATGATGATTTTTCTTTCAAAGAAAACCTTTCTGGAGTGTTTTTCATGGCCTACTTTACATTATTTCATCATATGGCACGTTTTTACAACATGTTTGAAAAATCCCATTTTTTTTCGACATAGTATAGTAAGGCGTTTCTTTGCGCCAAAATTCATGATTTTTTTTTCAAAGAAAACCTTTCTGGAGTGTTTTTCACGGCCTCCTTTACATTATTTCATCATATGGCACTATGACTTTTTTGTGACATTTTGGACGACATACTAAACTATGACGTTTTTGTGACATTTTGGACGACATACTAAACTATGACGTTTTTGTCATATTTTGGACGACATACTAAACTATGACGTTTTTGTCATGTTTTGGAAGACATACTAAACTATGACGTTTTTGTCATATTTTGGATGACATACTAAACTATGACGTTTTTGTCATATTTTGGACGACATACTAAACTATGATGTTTTTGTGACATTTTGGACGACATCCTAAACTATGACATTTTTTTCCACATTTTGGACAACATACTAAACTATGACATTTTTTTCCACATTTTGGATGACATACTAAACTATGACTTTTTTTTTTCCACATTTTGGATGACATACTAAACTATGACTTTTTTTTCCCACATTTTGGACGACATACTAAACTATGACGTTTTTGTGTAATTTTGGATGACATACTAAACTATGACATTTTTGTCATATTTTGGACGACATACTAAACTATGACATTTTTTTTCCACATTTTGGACGACATAGTAAACTATGACGTTTTCGTGACATTTTGGACGAAATACTAAACTATGACATTTTTTTCCACATTTTGGAAGACATACTAAACTATGACGTTTTTGTGACATTTTGGACGACATACTAAACTATGACTTTTTTTCAGATTTTGGACGACATACTAAACTATGACGTTTTTGTCACATTTTGGACGACTTACTAAACTATGACGTTTTTGTGACATTTTGGACGACATACTAAACTATGACGTTTTTGGTGATATTTGGTGATATTTTTGACTTTGACTTTTTTTTTCCACATTTTGGACGACATACTAAACTATGACATTTTTTTCCACATTTTGGACTACATAGTAAACTATGACATTTCAGTCAAATTTTAGTCATCTTCAGGAGAGGATATCCCCTCATCTGTCATCATTCATCTCTCAAATATTCTTTAAGAACATTCACATAAAAATCAGTGAAGTTTTACATGTATACATACATGGACAAAATTGTTGGTACCCCTCGGTTAATGAAAGAAAAACTTACAATGGTCACAGAAATAATTTTAATCTGACAAAAGTAATAAATAAAAATTCTGTGAAAATTAAGCAATCAAAATCAGACATTGCTTTTGAATGGTGTTTCAACAGAATTATTTTAAAAAATAAACTGACATGAACAACATGAAACAGACCTGGACAAAAATGATGGTACCCTTAACTTAATATTTTATTGCACAACCTTTCAAAGAAGAATCTTTTTTTTTAACCTTTCAACCTGTTGAGGCAATCACTGCAATCAAACCATTTCTGTAACTGTAAGAAAAGAAAAAATAGACAAAAACTAATATTTTCAGCTGAACTAAAGACACACTTTGTGATTTTTCTGCTCACATGTTGTGTTGTTGTAAACTTCCTCTTTCAAATAAATATCCTCCTAACCCCCTGGAAACCAGCGTTTGTCCTGTTTTTGTGTTGCTCCTCTGCGACCCTAGACAGCCGGGTCGTAATGTTTTTTGAGCAACAGACCATACTATGACGTTTTTACAATGAGGGTTCTACTATGGAACCAGTTTGACATGTTCAGGTGTTCTTTGT
>CM049576.1:3652779-3749860 GCA_027123335.1 Amphiprion clarkii
CCATTTTTAAATGTATTTATTACCAGTAAAAAATAAAATACTGCTAATCAGTAAATCAGTCAGCGCACAAATACTACAATTCTACAATGGATGTCTCTTTCCTTTGACTTGTTATTTGTATAATCTACGATGTATATGATGGCGTTTTTTCATAGCAAAGGCTATACTATGATGTTTTCTAACTTGAACTTTTAAGCAGCTTCAATGAAGACGAAACACCAAACTGAATAACTAAAGATCTGATTTTATTTATTCTGAGAAAACTCCACATGATCTCTGTAACCCAGAAACATTACAAAACTTTCATCTGGGACTGAAGGCAGCGAGTGGAACTGAAGCTGCGCTGCTGCTTCAGGCGTTCAGGTATTTGGCGTGATGCTTGATGTGGTCGTTCATGAAGGAGTACATGAAGAAGTAGCTGTGGTCGTAGCCCTGCAGGACAAGACACAACAGCATTTATCTCAATTTACTGAGCTTTAAATACACATGAATTCAGGTATTTTGTCAAGGAACAGTTAATTACAATTTTGATAAATTACAGATTAAATTCTAACCCTTATCCGGGTTCTTTATATACATAGAAAATATAAACAACCTGGATAATAGAATAGAACTGACTAAAATCAAATAAAATAGATAAACTTGATCGATCTCCACAGGGAAATTCTGTAAATTGAATTGTAAATTAAATTCTTGAACTGAATCTCTTCTTGTTTTGGACCGTTAGACAAACAAGACATTTATGTTCTATATTAACTTGTGTGTGTTTTACAGAAGAAAATCAATCTAGCTTGACAAATTTAAACAGAATCACACCTCACGAGTACAGAGAACGGATAATATAAATTAAGGCTTTTTAAAAACATATTAGAGGTGAAATGAATATAAATGATCTTCAAATCTGACATTAAATACAGCAAATACCTAAAATTTAGGCCAGAATGTTACTGCTTCTACTTTAAAATAATTATTCCGACTGAATAATCTGAACAAAAATGGGATTAATTAAAGGAAGAGTTTGGTTTCTTTGCAGTAGGATTGTACAAACTGCTCATTCATAGTCAGTTTATCAGCTACAGTGGATGATGGTCAGTTTGGAAAAGCTAAATTATGAAAAGTAGTGAACAAGACCAGAACTTAAACAGAAAATCTGCATTGCTTTAAGTTTACGCTACTTATAGAACATTTACACCACTTTGCCTGCTCATGACAAACTGAAGATAGTATTTTTCTTAAAAACCACCAGAATTCATGGAGAAAAACAACAATTTTACTTTGTAGGAGCTGCTGGTTTTGTGTTTTATCACATTAGTTCAGATCCAAATTAACGTGTTGAACATTCAAGCGACTTCTGAGCTCTACGAGGTAAAATTGCAGTTGTTGTCAGTGGAATCTGGCGGTTTAGAATACAGATCGATATTCGATATATAAGATTCACTAATGTTTTTAATTGGCTAAAATGTGTTTTGCACAGCAGCTCATAACTTTCCTGCTGGAATTCTTGTCTACTTCTTTAACCCCGGAACATGCTGATCGCCATCTACTCTAGTTTAAACACTGACTGTGGATAATTCATTAGTTCATGCGGTCAACTTAGCCAGATATACTTGAATATAGCTCCTTAACACCTGGAAAAGATCTCAGCAGCTGCCTTTAAATCACATACATGATGTCTACACTACCGTTCAAAAGTTTGGGGTCACTTAGAAATGTCCTTTTAAAAAAAAAAAAAAAAAAAAAAATAATAATTTTTTTTTTTTCCCAATGAAGATGACATTAAATAAATCAGAAATACAGTCTAGACAAGAGGTCTCCAACCTGTTTTGCACCACAGATCGGTCACTGCACACATAAATAATAATCAGGTTTTTTTTTAATTGATAAAGTGTTCTAAACGAATAAAAATATTCAGTTTTTTTTTGCTAATATATTTACTTCTTCCTTATTTCTGTCTCAGTTTCTCCCTCTTTTCAAAGAAACTCTCCAGAGATGTTTGTTTTTTATTAATTTTGCCAGAAGTTAGACCGAGGCCTCATTTAACGGCCGGGCATGAAAACTGACAGAGTTAAGTGCAGGAAACAAGCACAGACAGAAGTGACTCGAAGATGTTCTAGTTATTTTTAAAAATAAAACACAGTGTAGACTCTGCAGGAACTAAAATAAAAAATACTAAGTTTTTATTATTTCTGTGTGGCTCGGTGGTTGGGGACCACTGGTCTAGACATTGTTAACATGGTAAATGACTATTCTAGCTGGAAACAGCTGGTTTTTAATGGAATATCTCCATAGGGGTACAGAGGAACATTTCCAGCAACCATCACTCCTGTGTTCTAATGCTACATTGTGTTAGCTAATGGTGTTGAAAGGCTCATTGATGATTAGAAAACCCTTGTGCAGTTATGTTAGCACATGAATAAAAGTGTGAGTTTTCATGGAAAACATGAAATTGTGTGGATGGCCCCAAACTTTAGAACAGTAGTGTATATTTATAAATTAATACTAATAAGCTTCTGGCTTCTGGAATCTGTGGTTTTTCTGTGAAGACTCTGAAAATAACTGACCGGCTGCAGCCTGAAGACGACGGGGATCTTCTTCTCGGAGCAGACGGCGATCAGGTTGTCGGGCAGCAGCTGACTGGCCGACAGGAACTGGTCGTCCTGGCCCTGATCGATGAGGATGTTGAGCTGGGGACCGGAGTAGGAAGCTGCCAACACGGTGGCGTCGTACGCCTGAACAGATGAAGAGCTCGTGATGCTTTACCTCTCAAAAAGTCACAACTCAAACAGTATTTGGAGTAGAGCTGTGGGATTTTGCAAAGTTCCATGGTTGAGATAAAAGTTTTTGCATGATTTTTTTTTTCAAAAGACTACGTGCCATGAACTAGGAAAAATTGTGAAATCTGGGTGAACTGGCATTAAATGACTGGTAGGTTTTCCTGCCGTCTCACCTCCCACGTGGACCGGTCCGATCCCAGGTATCCGGCGAAGGCTTTCTGTCCCCAGGGGCACTGCATCGGGTTACAGATGGGGGCGAACGCAGAAACAGCCTGAGACAAATGAAAATCAGCAGCTGAGTTACAAACACAACATAATACAAGAGAAAAGTGAGTCAGGCCTCGCAGACTACAAACACCAACCTTAACCTCACTTTAACATCACAATTTCAGTCCTCAAACTCCAAATTTCATACAAAAAACAGCTGCTAATCATCTGGAATTATCCTGAAAAAGTCTCACCTATTCGAGAACGCTACAACCTCTGCTAACATGTACAGAAATTGTAGAAAATGAGCTCCAACAGTACATTAACCACAGAGATATTGAGTCTAACAATAGTACGAATGTTAATAAAACATGTAAAATATGGTGTTACAGCTAACATTAGTTTTTGAAGCTCGATATTTTGGAAAACCCTGCTTTTTCTTTTAGCCCAGTAACAATATTATATAACTCGTACAGCTGGGATTTCACCATCATACCTGCTCAATGCATCTTCAAAATATTGGCCATAAATGCAAAAAAATATGCATAATCTCAAAGATTTCTTTCCCATAAAGCATGTCTCTGACTACATTTTTAAAGCTCATATTGGTGCCAATAACAAGGGGAAAAAAATATGCTTCTTAGGGTGAAAAATGAAGGTTTTATGGTTGAAATGTTGATGTTTTTTAAACTAAATTTGCACCGTCATATAACTGGGTTGTATTACTCTATCAGAGCAGGGTTGTACCATTAAATACTATACATATGTATCAATGAGCTTGCAAAATTTCAGGGCTCCAGCTACATTATTTCTGAAGTTATGGCTCTTTAAACACTGATCCACAGCATGATACCGCCTCCACCATGCTCAGCATAAATCGACATGACTCCACTTCCTTTAAGAAAAAAAAATCAAACACTGATGCTACCTTTGAGCCCAGATTTTACACGCGATCCGCTCAATCAATAATCAACACTTTAAATAAGAAAATCTGTCAAACTGAGGATTGTCGGGTGTGGGGCGTTCGGTGAGTTAAGGTGGAACGACCCATAAACACTCGCCACAGCTTGTTTCTTTAATCGGTACAGAGTGATGAGATTCTGTCATACCTTGTATTTCCCAGGGTTCTTCAGGGCACAGATGAGCGCCCCGTGGCCGCCCATGGAGTGGCCGGAGACGGACATCCTGTCTGGGTCGGTGGGGAAGTTAGCGTTGATCAGTTTAGGGAGCTGAGGAAGAAGATCGTAAAGAACGCTGATTAGCTGAAAGTAAAACAGAGATTTTGTGGCGAGCAGGCGACATAAATCCGTCTCACCTCCTCGGTGACGTAGGCATACATGCGGTAGTTGGTCTTCCAGGGGTCCTGGGTGGCGTTGACGTAGAAACCGGCTCCGGTGCCGAAATCCCAGTTTTCATCTTCACCTTCAATGTTGCAGCCGCCTGAAAAAAAGATAAACGAAGACCGGTCAGTTCAGAACAAAGGCTGAAAGCGTAGGGATCCAACCATATGGGCTTTTCCAGGGTTTATTGGGCAATCAAGAAAGACCAACGACCGGTATGTGGAAGTGATATGTTTTTACAGCATGTGATAGCAGAGAACCTGTCATTCATAACTAGACTTCTTCACTAATAAGGGTGGCTATAACTGAATATGTCAAATAGAAACAGGAATGATTAAATTAGAATGTTTCTCTCTGTTTATGTGCGATTGACTGATCAGTTTGTCTCCTGATGTTCTTCTCTACTGTCTTAATATTTCTCTTTTCATCACTTTTATTGTCCACTAAGATCCAGATCTTAAAGCTTTATTAATTATTGTTTTCCAGACTCTGTTTCTGGTTCATCTGTGGCTGCCTTCTAACTTAGTCGCTAGCTGTTTGCGTAGCATTATCCACTGTGAGAGATTTCCTGGTTTGTGGCTTGAGAGACGTTTCTGAGACCACAGAGGTACGACAGACAGGTATTTAATTTATCGATAACTGGTGGATAGAAACTAGCAATGCCAATGCTCAGAAATACGCCAATGATCGGCCACAATAAAGGGTTAGACTGACTTTTGATCTTTTTGTTGATAACTCATCAGTTACCAAGAACAGGGATGCACACACATGTATGGTGACAAAAGACAGAGTGTCAGCGTTTGCTGACACTTAAATAGTCAGCAAACGTTGGGTTGTGAATTAAGTTTATCTTTATAACTAAAATTGGTAACAGCTGCATTGTTGGGGAGTTAATATCTACATATTCTAGTAGCGCAATAATGTCCTCAATGACATTAAATACGGTCTTGTGTTACTATACTAAATTACATTTACTCCGCCAAGGAGGCCGAGTCTCGGCAGAGTTATGAGACGATCGGCATTGGTCTGTCTGTCTGTCTGTCTGTCTGTCTGTCTGTCTGTCTGTCTGTCTGTCTGTCTGTCTGTCTGTCTGTCTGTCTGTCTGTCAGCAACATTACTCAAAAGCAGAATAACGGATTTGGATGAAATTTTCAGAGAAGGTCAGAAATGACACAAGGACCAAGTGATTAGATTTTGGCAGTGATGCGGCATATAGTCTGGATCCATGGATTTGTTAAGGATTTCTGTTTCTGTGAGATAGCGGCACGGCGTCACTGTAACCATGACAACAAGTGAACACTATATCAGCTGCCTGCTGACGATCACATGATTGCGATCGTGCTATAAATCGACCACTGTGGACTTATCAGTCAGAAATACAAGGAACAACTGATTAAATTGTGGGGGTGTTTCTAAGTGCCATTAATTCCTGCCACCCGCTACATATTTAGGTGACACAATTCAGTATCTGTACATAACATACACACGCATAACACACGCCTGTACTCAGTGCGAGGTCATTTTGTTTGTGGGTAAATGGACACATTCTATAGTGCCGTGATTTCTGCCACAACTTGTTTGAAGATTTCATCCATCAGAAATGACACAACAACTAATCAGCCTTGATGGAGTGCTGCGCTCTCTGAGTGCTTTTCTTGTTATTAAATCACTATAAAAGCATCTCCTTTATTGTACAAATCACACTCAGGTACAAGCAGTTCAGTCCTGATAGTTGGATCCTTATTTATTCTACTTTCTCAGCAGCACTTTGCATTATAATGATCGTGCATCTTTCTGCTCTGACACTCCTGCTACCACATCTAATTTATTTTACACACAGAGTTCATCATTTCTCTGTAAAAGTAACTTCAGTCATGTTCTTGTGTTGTTGCTGAGTGTCTGCACATACGTGGGCTGGTGTCTGGAGCTACGATGATGATGCCGTGTTCTGCGGCGGCGAGCTGACTGCCGGCTTTGGTGATGAAGTTCTGCTCAGTGCACGTCAGGCCTGCAGAGAAACGCACAATAAACTGATGACGACGACAACAAACAGACAATTGATGACCTGAAGCTTAAAAAAAATACATAAAATCTCATTTTTATATAAGTAAAACAGATTGTTAACTGTCTAAACCTGGCTTTGATAAACAAAAACATGCAAAAAAATGTGCTGCACTGTTGTCACGCATATCCCAAACATCTATTCAAGAACAACACAATAGTTTCCATATTTTACTGTGTTGATAAATCTCAGAAACATGCATTAATTCGTCCCAGAAAGCTCAATTACGGTCAGAAAACTATTAAAAATGAACAAAAAATATCACCAACACTCACCATGTTCATTTTAAACTGAATGTTTACATTAATAATTATTTAAAAAGTGAATATTATCAGGATTAGGCTGGTATAGATGTATTTTAGGCTTTATGTTTATTTTTCATTTTAGCATTTGAAATCATAATGTTATTTATTCTGTACGCTGCACGACAAATTTCATTCCTTCGTGTTTTTAACACGTCTGAATGACCATAAACTGACCTGAAATGTTATTTTTAATACCATACAACAGTGAAGGTTTGGTAAAAGTCTGCATTTATACAAACCACTACCATGTTTGAAACACGTATCTTATTATGGTTACTAATCTAGTGAACTATTTCAACAATTCATCCATCATTTTCAGCCATTTTTTAACCATACTATATCTATTGCAGCCATTTAGCCATTACTTTTAGCTCTCTATATTGACCATTTACCTTATATTTAGTGAATCATTTCAACCATTTCTATGTTACTTGCAGCTTCTACTACCTCTTTGCTATTGTTTTTTTATTAGTAGCCACTGCTGCTTGCATTCCGTATCTCAGAAGGTTTGGAGTTTTTTCTCAACTCTGGGTAAAAGTGAGTTAAGATGAAATCCCCTCATGCATGAATGACACATCAATAATAGCCCAACCATGTGCATGACCCATGATGGCGAAGATACAGAAAAGTGGACAAGCACGGCAAAAAATAGCATACGGTCAATGCTAGGGAGAATTTACAAAAGATGTTTTCAGTGGAGCTCATGGATTATTAAGAGGCGAGCTTCTCCTGGCTCCATTTTAGTTCACATTCTGCTTTTAATTTACTCCTGTTACAAGACTTCTCTGCTTTTTGCAAAGTAGCTAGCACTCATAATCATCACAAGAACAGTTCACTTCATGCAGACTTTCTTTGCTTTTTTAAAAAATTAACTCTTTGGATACTGCAGAAGCACACATGGTTAGGAATCACTGCACTGGAGCAAGAAAAGTGAATTCATTTGGCAGGAAAATGGTAAAAACTACAATTTTAGGACAAAATAAAGCTTTTTTTATTTATTTAAAAATAAATTGATGTGTTTTTTAAAGATATACTACACCACAGAGAGATGAGAAGCAGCTTTTCATGGGATTTATTAACAATAAAAACCACAAATTAAGATGGAGCATGAACCTGCTGATTGAGAGTTATTGCATTAGACATTTTTCTTTCTTTTTTAATCACTCACGTCTCACTCGTCACCAAACATCCTGATATCAGCTGCAGACTCACCAGAGAGCCAGTACATGACGGGACATTTGTCGGTCTCGGCTTTGGGAGGCAGATAAACGGCAAACTTCATCTTACATTTCAGCTCGGTGCTGCACAAAGAAACACAAACACATGAAGTCACAGACACACATGAATGTACTTTTCTTTCATACTGTCATGAAAGTTATCTCTACAAGGATCAACTCTTTGACAGGCTTCTCAGACCATACAGAGGGTCCTCGGCTTATGTTGGAGTTATGTTTCTATACTGTGACCTAAGTCAATTTTAACCATAAATCAGAACTCTGGCGAAAATGTAAACAAAGCCATTACGTGCATCACGATATCAATCAGTTTACATATTTGTACTGTCCAGCTGTCATCAGAAGAGTCTGACTTATGCTTGGGAGCCATAATGAAGGGTAAAAAGTTAGCGAATGTAGCACAATCCAAGGTGGCGTACAACCAGCAACTGTAAATAAAATCGTCTTATAGCGCCATGTGACTACGCATTTGTCTGCTCTGCTCACCAACTACATGATGACGAAACGCTGTAGGTCGAGGACGTCGTAAACCGAGGACCTCTTGTATTTGAAATCTGACTCCAAATAATTGAGTTTATCACTTAAGTAAAAGCTTTTAAATGCCGACTGCCAACACTCTTATTTTGCTATTTAAGTTGCAGAAGATTGTAGCTTTACATTCGGTAGCTCCAAACGAGTTTAATGCAATGCTTTGTTTGAGCTGCAACATTTCTGCCCTTATTTTCCCTCCACACTTTGAAAAAATATCATTATGCTAATGTTCATCGCATATTTATTTGTCTCTTTTATAAATAAAAACAGAAAACGAGTTGAAAAGTTAAATTATTTAAGTTTCACAGCATCTATGAAGCCTTTTTTTTTTAGACACTTTGTCTGTGGACGAGAACATATTAAGCAGCAAATCAACCGGACGACCTGAAAAACGAGTCTCACCTTTCATGTTCGAAAACCTTCTGGAAGCCACCGGCACATTTGTTGGAGGACACCTGAGTGAGGGCCATGGCTGATCTGCAGACGGACAACAGCAGCGTCAACGCAACAGTCATACCAGTCAAAAGAACTGGGCAGACAGCGCAAACCCCGGCCAGCAGCTGTTCAGCCTGCTGCCATCAGGGAAGACATTCAGATGCTTAAACTGCAGGACAAACAGGCTGAGAAACAGCTTTTCCCCATGGTCCATCTGACTTCTGAACTAAAAACAATTATTTCTAATGCTTCTACTGCTGATTACATGCAATCTCCTGTCCATATTTATTCTATTTTATTGGTTTTTATTTCATTTAATTTACCTCCCACATTGTATTGTATGTATCTTGCCTCTTTTGATGATGTTGTAATTCCCAATATAGTCTTGTTTTATATGTACATTTGATTTTATTATTTATTCTTGTTAATTGAGCTATCAATGCACCGTACAGTAGCAGCTATTTATATTTTTGTCATGCCCCATGTATGATGATGATAAAGCTATTCTATTCTATTCATGTGGTAAAACTATGATCAACTGGAACTAAAATTGTCCCACATGGTTCACATTTCTTATCCTAGTTTGTGTCGTCACATTTCTAAAATACAGTTACAATAAACTTCCACTTAAAACAGCTTATTTAGTTCAGAACTTTCATTACAACACAGTAAGCTCAACCAACGGTGTGAGAAGGAGTTACAGGATGGTAATCTACACGTCTGTTATCTCAGGAGCAAAGGTGAAGCAACGCTTTGTGGATTATTTAACAAATTGCAGCGCACTTTTTGACGTTTCTGTTACTCGGGACACTTTCTGAGAACAATAAATGAATAAATAAATACAGTTTTTAACGAAATTTTGGATGATCAAACTAAATAATGAATTACGAAAGAACATAAACATCTATCCGACAGTTTAAATAACCTGTTACGGCCGATTTTTGCAGGCTGAAAGTTGGATTAATGAAATAACATCACTGGTTCATATTGACAGTATTGTTGTAGAAAACTTCTTGCGCTGTCATATTGATATATTATCAGTAAATTACTCAGTTTTCAGATACTTGCACAACAGTAAAGTTGCCATTATTACGCTGATTAGCTTCATAAGCTAAAAGGAACTAAAGCTGAATTTTAAATAGAATTAAAATGCAGACGTGAGTTTCTAGTTAACACATTCCAATTATGGAGTTAAGGAGGAAATAAAAGGAAACCTAATATGACATAGTTCTGGTCGTATGTGGTTTACAAGCAATAAAATAAATTAATAAATGATGATCTTTATGCAGTTAACCCAGTCTAGATTCATGTCAAATGGTCTTTGACATGATCTAGATTTGAAAAAAGCTGGACAAATACTATTTTTTCATCAACAAAAAGAACAAAAGCTTCACAAGTTTCAACATGTCATGCAGTCTGTAGCTTTTCTGGTACAATCTAGCCGAGTAGTTTCTGATCTGGACTGGGTCTGATGAGGGGTAAGTGTTTTAAAAAAGCAGGGCAATCTGTGTTTTTGTGTTTCCCAAAAGTACATTAATGTTTTACAATTCTCAAATTATCTTTAATTCTGCTTTTATGGTCTCCCAGATATATCTAGTCTGGGTTTGACAAGTCTAAGTAAAGTGTCACTTGATCAGGACCTGGTCTGTTGAAGTTCAGATATAAAAATACATATAAAAATAAATAAAAGGCAGTAAAAATTACCCTTTTGGGGGGGGGCTGTCACAAACAGAAGTGACTGCACAGAGTAAAGAGTTACTTTGATCTATAGGTTATGTTTGCATGCTGGGAATTTTCTATCATAAACAGAGACTTTACAAATCAATAAAATATGTTTCAAACAGCATCAATGCTTTAGTTAGTGCATTTAATATCCTCTCACATTAATAATGGAGCAGCTGGGGCAAGACATAATGTTAATTCATTCAAATTAAGTTGCTTCCACTGCTGCCACTTGCAAAACTCTACTAAAAGCATCCCAATTCACCTAAAAAGTAGCTACATGTCTTTTAAAATATGACTCAAATAAGCTACAACTTGCAGCAATTGTTCACTCTGGCACACACAACACCGCAGACTACAATCACACAACTCTTTACGGCTAACGTAAGTGGTGATTCACACACAAGTGCACCTATTAATCCTAATAAAGTCCTGCAAAATGCATCTTCTACAAGGGCCGAATTACACACAGCAGCTGTCCAACTTTATAAATTGTCGTTTATGCTCAACACACTTTGCACTTATATCACAAACATATGAAATCCAAAAGTGTCAGAATTAAAATAGAGTTTGGCGTGCAGCATGTTTGGGGGGCGTGCAGGGGCTAGCGAGTAAAGTTAGCTAATGTGGATAATACACACCGTTAACTGCTATTAACGAAAGCCAGCTTGAATTTAAACGTATTAACGAATCTAAAAGACATGTTAAACGTGTAATTTAGGGTACAAACCTTAGTAAACAGCTGTAGTTTGCCGCTAAAGGTGTTTCTCTCGCTGGTTTGCTAACTTCCCCGCCGGTGCACCGTAGAGCGTCCGAAGTCCAACGGCGTCGGCGACAACGTGGTGACGTCAGAGGAGCGGCCCCCCGCAAGGGTTTACGTACGAGACGTAACGTACGTAATCAGACACAAGATGGCGGTGTGGTTTAACAAAATAAAACAGTTTCTACACAGTTTCTACAAAAACACAGATTATATGCAAGTAAAACGAACATAGAGAAAGTTTACTGTTAGACAAAATAACTAAATCAATAATTAGGAATAAATAAGTGCCAAAACAGCAATTAAAACGTTTGTTTTGATGCAAGTGAACGCCTAAAACTAAAATATATTCAAATATCACTTTAAATCTGCACGAAGCTAAAGTAAGTTTTATTTTAAGTTTTATTTTATTGTTTTCGGTTTTTTTTCGAGTCGGAATGCACATGGGAAAAAAAAATCACAGTTCATGTACAAATTTGACACATCAAATGTTAAATTTTAACAAATTAAAATGAATAAATAAATAAAAATAATAATAATAATAATAATAATAATAATTAAAATAAAAATGAAACATGCAATCCGAAACAGGAGAAGCCAGACAAACTAATCATAGAATAAAAAAGTTGAAATGCAAGAAATTCTAACAGAGTAAATTCATTGTTCATTGTAAACAAACAGATCAGTGCAAACACAAATTTTTTGTCTTTTTGTTCGTTGTTTGTCTTTTCGCTGTTAAACAGTCAATAAAAATATACTGATTTAATATTTTAAGAGTTAAATCATAATATTTTAAGATTAAACTGAAATATTTCCAGAATAAAATCTAAATAAACCATGAATACAATAACAGTATTTTTAAAATACAGTCAAAATATTTTAAGAATCAAAATATAAGATTTTAGGATTTAAAAATATCATTTTGGGAAAGATGAAATAATATTTTGAAATAAAAAGCAAATCATTTGCATTAAAAACATATTATTTTGAGAATAAAGTTGTTATATTTCCAAGCAAAAGTCCTATTAGTTTAAGAATAACATCATGTACGATGTCAATAAAATAACATTTTAAAGCTGTAATATTTTTAGCTGCATATTAATTTGAGTCATACAATCACCAGAATAAAGGCAAAATAATTTAGGAATAACATATTAAATCATGAATGAAGTAATACTATTTATAAGTAATATTTTTGGCTTAAATACAGATTATTTGAGAGCAAATCTGTAATATTTCCATTCAAAGTCAGAATATTTTATGATTTAAGGCACATTATTTTGAGAATAAAGTCATTTTCTTGATAAATCTTGATTCCTATTTCATAAAACAAGAACTGCAATAAATATTGAAATAAATGCAATAAATACAACAAATGAGGTCAAAATATACTAAAATAAAGGTGCTAAAACCTCTGTATGACCAGGGCAGAACATGGAGAACCTGTTGTGGTCGATGTTGTTGTTCAGAGGTGAATATTTCCATCCAACCTGCGGTGAATCAGTTTGTGTCGACCTGAAGTGAACCTGCAGTTAGCCGTCCTGCCTCCTTTATTATCGGCCTGTTTGTGTCTGGACTCTTGTTTTGAAACAGTCTGTCCTCACACATCTGGTAACCACTTCTCAAAGAAAAATCGCACTTTGTGAAGCAAATAAAACTGAAAATTAAATTACTATCCTGCTGGGACTGTTTACGTTCTGCAGAAGCATCTTTTCTCTCCAATAACTCTGTTTTATTCTGCTTTTACACCACCTGTCAGTCTGCATCTTCTCTAGGCAATCTTCTCCGTGTCTGCGGAGCATAATTTGGGTTTTAAATTATTTATTAACACACACACAGTACAGCAATACTAGTGTCCTGTCTGTCTCTGCAGCTGCTTCCTAAATTAGACCGTTTCGAATCGTCCTCCCGCCCCCCTCAAAAAAGAAAAAAAAAAAACAGATTAAATTCACTCAGCATCCTCAAATACACTCCCTGCTCTCAACATGATTACGGTTCCGCCTGCAGCCAAGCAGCCGTGTGCGCTGGAGGACTCCATTTAGAAGACAATTTGTCACACATCACTGTTTTCTTGCACCACAGTCCATCAGGTGGCAGTGGAGGCCCTGCACACACACACACACACACACACACACACACGCGCGCACACACACACACACACACACACGCACACACACACACGCACGCACGCGCGCGCACGCACGCACACACGCACGCACGCACGCACGCACGCACGCGCGCGCGCGCACGCACGCACGCACGCACACACACACACGCACGCACACACACACGCATGCACGCACACACACACACGCACAGATATAATCATTCAAGGTATCCAGCAGCTCATAAATTCACATTTTTGGGGAAAAAAGGGAATTTAATGTGCAAAATAACATGGAAATCATGCTGCTAGAAGAAAGAAGGTGCAAAATGGTGCTGGTATTTCGTAATATAAAGACTACTAAACACAGTGTAACAATAAAATACTGCTACTAATGAGCAATAATAAGCCTGTAGAGTTGGTAAAAACCTGCTCTGCTTCAGTGCTGTTGTTCTAAATGACCTTCCAGCCTGTTTGATGGAATCAGAATCATTTTCATTGCAAACAGGTTTTCACACAGGAGGAATCTGATGTGGCGTGTTGGTGCTTTAAAGTTAACACTGACATGGAGAAAAGAATAAATGGATGTTTTTTCTGCATTCAAGTCAAGCCTTCAGAAAGTGTGATAAATCCAAAGAAGATGTTCAAGTAATGAAATGGAAAAGAAATATTTGCAGTGTTCAGGAATGTGCAAGTTTTTCACCTGAGAATACGCAAGGTTGCATAGTATGTGACTTTTAAAATGTGCAAAAGGATTTTAAAGAAGTAATTATAGTTTAAAAGATAAAATAAAAACTAAACTGTGACATTTCTTTGGAATACAGAGACATAAAAGGCATCTATTTCTATATATATATAATTAATTTTTTTACCATTTAATTGGATTTTTTTAAAATTTCTTTATGAGTTTATTGAATTCTTTTACTTTTTATTTATTTACCTATTTATGTATATATTTTACTTATTTACTATTATTGAGATTATTACTATTATTATTCAGCCTCCAACTGACTGCACATGACAGGACATGTCACAGCACATTATGATGTCACAGCACATTATGATGTCACATATTCTGAAACCTATAAATGTCTCGTCTTTCTTCAGAGAATCACAGTGTTTCCAAGAGCTTCCCAGAAGACAACTGAGCATTTTTCTCAAGCACTGAGGACTAAAACACTTGAACACTACCTGACTACGATGGACCAACGCACTGAAAGAGGCAGCAGAAGGATGTTCAGCGCTGCATGCAGAGCTGCATTCCACTCTGTGCAGAGCACCACCACCCCTCACCAACAGAGAACTTTACAAGTTCCATCTCGGACTGATAACCAGTCACAGAAAGATGAAACCGAGAAACTGAAGGAAAAGATTAAACAGCTGCAAGAGAGGAACATGAAGTTGCAGCAAGATCAACTCCTGTATGAGAGAGAAATCTCAAGATTCCAGAAGAACAACCAGAGTCTTTCCTCTAAACTCAGGACCACCCAACAGGAGCTGCAGACCCAGAGAGACCAGGTAACAGCCCTGGAGAAAAGGGCATGTCTGCAGAGATTCTCCGGACACGTAGAGCTCCAAGCACGTCTGGACCAAGCCAGAAAAGAGGCAGAAGAGCAGCAACAGCTACTTCTGCTGGAGCTCAGAAACCTTCAGGTGGATTATCAGGCACTCCTGTCAGAAAAGGAGGACCTTCTGAAGGAGAATCAATGGCTGCAGCAAGAAAGTAGCCAGATCCTGGAGGAGAAGGAGGACCTCTTGCTGGAAAGAGATGTGCTGGTCAAGACCAAAGATGGACTGGAGAAAAAGGTCGGACTGCTCATGGCTGATAAAGTCCAGGCAGAAGCTGCACTGGAGACTGAAAGGAACAACAACGCCAAGTCTAGCCAGCTGCAGCAAGAGGAAATCCTTCGACTGCAGGACAGTAACAAAGACATGGAGACAAGAAATAAATGTCTTCAGGAGAGTAACAGAGAGTTGGAAGAAAAAAACAAATGCTTCGAACATTCCAACGAAGAAATGGTGGTAGTGAACCAGCTCCTCCAAGAAAGTAACAGAGAATTGGAAGTAACCAACCAACGCCTTCAGGAGAGTAACAAAGACATGGAGACAAGAAATAAATGTCTTCAGGAGAGTAACAGAGAGTTGGAAGAAAAAAACAAATGCTTTGAACATTCCAACGAAGAAATGGTGGTAGTGAACCAGCTCCTCCAAGAAAGTAACAGAGAATTGGAAGTAACCAACCAACGCCTTCAGGAGAGTAACAAAGACATGGAGACAAGAAATAAATGTCTTCAGGAGAATAACAGAGAGTTGGAAGAAAAAAACAAATGCTTCGAACATTCCAATGAAGAAATGGTGGTAGTGAACCAGCTCCTCCAGGTAAGTAACAGAGAATTGGAAGTAACCAACCAACGCCTTCAGGAGAGTAACAAAGACATGGAGACAAGAAATAAATGTCTTCATGAGAGTAACAGAGAGTTGGAAGAAAAAAACAAATGCCTCGAACATTCCAATGAAGAAATGGAGGACTCATACAGACGTCTCCTAAAGTCCTACAACGATATCGAGGAAACCAACCAACATCTTCAGGAGAGTAGTAAAGAAATGGAGGCAACACACAAAAGTCTCCAAGAGACTATCAAAAAATTAGAAAAAACAAACGAAGACCTCCAGGAGCAAAGTAATAAAACAGAGATAAGAAACCAAAACCTCCAAGAGTCTGCCAAAGAAATGGAGGCAAAGCACAAACTCCTCCAGGAGAAGATTGATAAGATGGAAGCCTTCAGTACTGAACTCCAGCAGCAGAAGGAAAAAGCAGATACCAGCAAAAAGGTACTGGAGGAGGAGTATCATAATCTGCTGGAGGAAAAAAAGATGATGGAGGAAGAGAGAAAAATCCTGGAGGAGGAAAATCAGAAGCTTCAACTTCTGAGTCAAAAGACTAAAAAAAGAGGTTTCTTTAGTTTGTTCCAGAGGAAGACAGAGGAGGAGAAAATGCAAAAGAAAGAAAAGAAAATGAAGAAACTGAAAGAGAAAGAGGAGAAGAAAAAGCAGCAAGAAAAAGAAGAGAAGAAAGAGCTGCAAATGATGGAAAACGAAGAAAAGAAGGAGGAGAAAGAAGAGAAGAGGAAGAAGAAGAAAGGCGGTCGGAGCTGGTTCCACTAACCAAGTGTAGAAAAATCACTAGCATTAGGATAACTGGATCTATAATTTGGCCCCAAATTGAAAAGAAAAGAAAAAAATAATTCAAATTCAAATAAATCAAACCAAATAAACCAAAGTAAATATATATGTGCATGTGTGTACTTCTCTGAATCCTCTACAGCTGCATCACATTCTGACTGCTGGATGTTGCTTTAGTTGTACGAACACTTATGTTTTTGATTAGAACAGGATTAAAGGTTTCTGCAGGTTACAAAAGCTTGAAACTTTATTGATCCTTTGCAGGAAGTGATGTTGTTATAACAGCTACAGTCACATTATAACCACATAAAACATTTGAGCACAGAATCTATTTGCAGAGGCTCTAAATGTACTGAAAACTCTGAAGACGTGTGAAAAACAATGTGCAAAAATGTACAACAAAAAAAGTCATGTAAGTACATGCAGTGTAAAAATGTGAAAAAACAACTACATAATGTAAAATTATACTGTGTACAAAATATAATGTGTAAAAATGTGAAAAAATGAAATGTGAAAATATAGTGTACAAAAATGCAAAAATTAAAAAAGTTAAGGTAAAACTAAATAGCATGTAAAATACAGTGTGTATGTGTGTGTGTATGTGTGTGTATGTGTGTGTAGCAGTGTGGACTCTAATGTAGTTTGGAAAAGTGAGAAACATAAAGAGATGACCTCATTGTCATCACATGACCTCTTGCTCCTCTGACATCCTTCTGAACAGCTAATTCTGCTTCCCAGCACAAACTGAAAATGATGGCCGCAAAATGCTGCAAGATGACAACAAAGAGGCACAAAATGATAACAAACTGATATAAAATTACAAAAATGCAAAGAAAAACCATAAATAGGTTCTGAATTACCGCAAAGACACACAAAAAAGACTAAAATGTGTTGCAAAATAGACACAAAGAGTCACAAAATGGCCACAAAGAGAGTCAAAAGATTATGAAGATTCATAGAATAACTGAAAAGAGACGCCTACTGATGACAAAAAGCACACCAAGCAGTAATGACTTCAAAAAAGGCTACAAATATTTGAGGATGTAGCACAAAGAGATGCACAATAACCACAAATGGACACAAAATGGCTACACAGAAAGAAAAAATAACTACAAATAGACAAACAATGACTACAAGGAGACACAAAACAACCACAATAAGAGACAGACTGACCACAAAGAGATTTGCAACAACCACAAAGAGATACATAATGACTGCAAGGAGACAAAGAATAACTACAGAGTCATAAAATGACCACAACTAGGTAGACAGCAACTACAGAGACACATAAAACTACCCCAAAGAGGCACAGAATGACAACAAAGAGGTACAAAACAACCACAAAGAGGTACAGACTGACCACAAAGAGATGACAGAGTGACTGAAAGAGACCAAAAATGGCTACAAACAAACACAAAGCAACGCAAAAAAGCATAAAACTAGAAAGTCACACAAAACATCCATAATATAGCACAGAATGACTACGAAGAGACACAAAGGAACCACAATGAGGCACAAAACAACGGAAAAGAAATATTTGCAGTGTTCAGGAATGTGCAAGTTTTTCACCTGAGAATATGCAAGGTTGCATAGTATGTGACTTTTAAAATGTGCAAAAGGATAAAAAAAAAGTAATTATAGTTTAAAAGATAAAATAAAAACTAAACTGTGACATTTCTTTGGAATACAGACATAAAAGGCATCTATTTCTATATATTTATAATTAATTTTTTTTACCATTTAATTGGAGTTTTTAAAATTTCTTTGAGTTTATTGAATTCTTTTACTTTTTATTTATTTACCTATTTATGTATATATTTTACTTATTTACTATTATTGAGATTATTACTATTATTATTCAGCCTCCAACTGACTGCACATGACAGGACATGTCACAGCACATTATGATGTCACAGCACATTATGATGTCACATATTCTGAAACCTATAAATGTCTCGTCTTTCTTCAGAGAATCACAGTGTTTCCAAGAGCTTCCCAGAAGACAACTGAGCATTTTTCTCAAGCACTGAGGACTAAAACACTTGAACACTACCTGACTACGATGGACCAACGCACTGAAAGAGGCAGCAGAAGGATGTTCAGCGCTGCATGCAGAGCTGCATTCCACTCTGTGCAGAGCACCACCACCCCTCACCAACAGAGAACTTTACAAGTTCCATCTCGGACTGATAACCAGTCACAGAAAGATGAAACCGAGAAACTGAAGGAAAAGATTAAACAGCTGCAAGAGAGGAACATGAAGTTGCAGCAAGATCAACTCCTGTATGAGAGAGAAATCTCAAGATTCCAGAAGAACAACCAGAGTCTTTCCTCTAAACTCAGGACCACCCAACAGGAGCTGCAGACCCAGAGAGACCAGGTAACAGCCCTGGAGAAAAGGGCATGTCTGCAGAGATTCTCCGGACACGTAGAGCTCCAAGCACGTCTGGACCAAGCCAGAAAAGAGGCAGAAGAGCAGCAACACCTACTTCTGCTGGAGCTCAGAAACCTTCAGGTGGATTATCAGGCACTCCTGTCAGAAAAGGAGGACCTTCTGAAGGAGAATCAATGGCTGCAGCAAGAAAGTAGCCAGATCCTGGACGAGAAGGAGGACCTCTTGCTGGAAAGAGATGTGCTGGTCAAGACCAAAGACGGACTGGAGAAAAAGGTCGGACTGCTCATGGCTGATAAAGTCCAGGCAGAAGCTGCACTGGAGACTGAAAGGAACAACGCCAAGTCTAGCCAGCTGCAGCAAGAGGAAATCCTTCGACTGCAGGACAGTAACAAAGACATGGAGACAAGAAATAAATGTCTTCAGGAGAGTAACAGAGAGTTGGAAGAAAAAAACAAATGCTTTGAACATTCCAACGAAGAAATGGTGGTAGTGAACCAGCTCCTCCAGGTAAGTAACAGAGAATTGGAAGTAACCAACCAACGCCTTCAGGAGAGTAACAAAGACATGGAGACAAGAAATAAATGTCTTCATGAGAGTAACAGAGAGTTGGAAGAAAAAAACAAATGCCTCGAACATTCCAATGAAGAAATGGAGGACTCATACAGACGTCTCCTAAAGTCCTACAACGATATCGAGGAAACCAACCAACATCTTCAGGAGAGTAGTAAAGAAATGGAGGCAACACACAAAAGTCTCCAAGAGACTATCAAAAAATTAGAAAAAACAAACGAAGACCTCCAGGAGCAAAGTAATAAAACAGAGATAAGAAACCAAAACCTCCAAGAGTCTGCCAAAGAAATGGAGGCAAAGCACAAACTCCTCCAGGAGAAGATTGATAAGATGGAAGCCTTCAGTACTGAACTCCAGCAGCAGAAGGAAAAAGCAGATACCAGCAAAAAGGTACTGGAGGAGGAGTATCATAATCTGCTGGAGGAAAAAAAGATGATGGAGGAAGAGAGAAAAATCCTGGAGGAGGAAAATCAGAAGCTTCAACTTCTGAGTCAAAAGACTAAAAAAAGAGGTTTCTTTAGTTTGTTCCAGAGGAAGACAGAGGAGGAGAAAATGCAAAAGAAAGAAAAGAAAATGAAGAAACTGAAAGAGAAAGAGGAGAAGAAAAAGCAGCAAGAAAAAGAAGAGAAGAAAGAGCTGCAAATGATGGAAAAGGAAGAAAAGAAGGAGGAGAAAGAAGAGAAGAGGAAGAAGAAGAAAGGCGGTCGGAGCTGGTTCCACTAACCAAGTGTAGAAAAATCACTAGCATTAGGATAACTGGATCTATAATTTGGCCCCAAATTGAAAAGAAAAGAAAAAAATAATTCAAATTCAAATAAATCAAACCAAATAAACCAAAGTAAATATATATGTGCATGTGTGTACTTCTCTGAATCCTCTACAGCTGCATCACATTCTGACTGCTGGATGTTGCTTTAGTTGTACGAACGCTTATGTTTTTGATTAGAACAGGATTAAAGGTTTCTGCAGGTTACAAAAGCTTGAAACTTTATTGATCCTTTGCAGGAAGTGATGTTGTTATAACAGCTACAGTCACATTATAACCACATAAAACATTTGAGCACAGAATCTATTTGCAGAGGCTCTAAATGTACTGAAAACTCTGAAGACGTGTGAAAAACAATGTGCAAAAATGTACAACAAAAAAAGTCATGTAAGTACATGCAGTGTGTAAAAATGTGAAAAAACAACTACATAATGTAAAATTATACTGTGTACAAAATATAATGTGTAAAAATGTGAAAAAATGAAATGTGAAAATATAGTGTACAAAAATGCAAAAATTAAAAAAGTTAAGGTAAAACTAAATAGCATGTAAAATACAGTGTGTGTGTGATGTGTGTGTATGTGTGTGTAGCAGTGTGGACTCTAATGTAGTTTGGAAAAGTGAGAAACATAAAGAGATGACCTCATTGTCATCACATGACCTCTTGCTCCTCTGACATCCTTCTGAACAGCTAATTCTGCTTCCCAGCACAAACTGAAAATGATGGCCGCAAAATGCTGCAAGATGACAACAAAGAGGCACAAAATGATAACAAACTGATATAAAATTACAAAAATGCAAAGAAAAACCATAAATAGGTTCTGAATTACCGCAAAGACACACAAAAAAGACTAAAATGTGTTGCAAAATAGACACAAAGAGTCACAAAATGGCCACAAAGAGAGTCAAAAGATTATGAAGATTCATAGAATAACTGAAAAGAGACGCCTACTGATGACAAAAAGCACACCAAGCAGTAATGACTTCAAAAAAGGCTACAAATATTTGAGGATGTAGCACAAAGAGATGCACAATAACCACAAATGGACACAAAATGGCTACACAGAAAGAAAAAATAACTACAAATAGACAAACAATGACTACAAGGAGACACAAAACAACCACAATAAGAGACAGACTGACCACAAAGAGATTTGCAACAACCACAAAGAGATACATAATGACTGCAAGGAGACAAAGAATAACTACAGAGTCATAAAATGACCACAACTAGGTAGACAGCAACTACAGAGACACATAAAACTACCCCAAAGAGGCACAGAATGACAACAAAGAGGTACAAAACAACCACAAAGAGGTACAGACTGACCACAAAGAGATGACAGAGTGACTGAAAGAGACCAAAAATGGCTACAAACAAACACAAAGCAACGCAAAAAAGCATAAAACTAGAAAGTCACACAAAACATCCATAATATAGCACAGAATGACTACGAAGAGACACAAAGGAACCACAATGAGGCACAAAACAACGGAAAAGAAATATTTGCAGTGTTCAGGAATGTGCAAGTTTTTCACCTGAGAATATGCAAGGTTGCATAGTATGTGACTTTTAAAATGTGCAAAAGGATAAAAAAAAAGTAATTATAGTTTAAAAGATAAAATAAAAACTAAACTGTGACATTTCTTTGGAATACAGACATAAAAGGCATCTATTTCTATATATTTATAATTAATTTTTTTTACCATTTAATTGGAGTTTTTAAAATTTCTTTGAGTTTATTGAATTCTTTTACTTTTTATTTATTTACCTATTTATGTATATATTTTACTTATTTACTATTATTGAGATTATTACTATTATTATTCAGCCTCCAACTGACTGCACATGACAGGACATGTCACAGCACATTATGATGTCACAGCACATTATGATGTCACATATTCTGAAACCTATAAATGTCTCGTCTTTCTTCAGAGAATCACAGTGTTTCCAAGAGCTTCCCAGAAGACAACTGAGCATTTTTCTCAAGCACTGAGGACTAAAACACTTGAACACTACCTGACTACGATGGACCAACGCACTGAAAGAGGCAGCAGAAGGATGTTCAGCGCTGCATGCAGAGCTGCATTCCACTCTGTGCAGAGCACCACCACCCCTCACCAACAGAGAACTTTACAAGTTCCATCTCGGACTGATAACCAGTCACAGAAAGATGAAACCGAGAAACTGAAGGAAAAGATTAAACAGCTGCAAGAGAGGAACATGAAGTTGCAGCAAGATCAACTCCTGTATGAGAGAGAAATCTCAAGATTCCAGAAGAACAACCAGAGTCTTTCCTCTAAACTCAGGACCACCCAACAGGAGCTGCAGACCCAGAGAGACCAGGTAACAGCCCTGGAGAAAAGGGCATGTCTGCAGAGATTCTCCGGACACGTAGAGCTCCAAGCACGTCTGGACCAAGCCAGAAAAGAGGCAGAAGAGCAGCAACACCTACTTCTGCTGGAGCTCAGAAACCTTCAGGTGGATTATCAGGCACTCCTGTCAGAAAAGGAGGACCTTCTGAAGGAGAATCAATGGCTGCAGCAAGAAAGTAGCCAGATCCTGGACGAGAAGGAGGACCTCTTGCTGGAAAGAGATGTGCTGGTCAAGACCAAAGACGGACTGGAGAAAAAGGTCGGACTGCTCATGGCTGATAAAGTCCAGGCAGAAGCTGCACTGGAGACTGAAAGGAACAACAACGCCAAGTCTAGCCAGCTGCAGCAAGAGGAAATCCTTCGACTGCAGGACAGTAACAAAGACATGGAGACAAGAAATAAATGTCTTCAGGAGAGTAACAGAGAGTTGGAAGAAAAAAACAAATGCTTTGAACATTCCAACGAAGAAATGGTGGTAGTGAACCAGCTCCTCCAGGTAAGTAACAGAGAATTGGAAGTAACCAACCAACGCCTTCAGGAGAGTAACAAAGACATGGAGACAAGAAATAAATGTCTTCAGGAGAGTAACAGAGAGTTGGAAGAAAAAAACAAATGCTTCGAACATTCCAATGAAGAAATGGAGGACTCATACAGACGTCTCCTAAAGTCCTACAACGATATCGAGGAAACCAACCAACATTTTCAGGAGAGTAGTAAAGAAATGGAGGCAACACACAAAAGTCTCCAAGAGACTATCAAAAAATTAGAAAAAACAAACGAAGACCTCCAGGAGCAAAGTAATAAAACAGAGATAAGAAACCAAAACCTCCAAGAGTCTGCCAAAGAAATGGAGGCAAAGCACAAACTCCTCCAGGAGAAGATTGATAAGATGGAAGCCTTCAGTACTGAACTCCAGCAGCAGAAGGAAAAAGCAGATACCAGCAAAAAGGTACTGGAGGAGGAGTATCATAATCTGCTGGAGGAAAAAAAGATGATGGAGGAAGAGAGAAAAATCCTGGAGGAGGAAAATCAGAAGCTTCAACTTCTGAGTCAAAAGACTAAAAAAAGAGGTTTCTTTAGTTTGTTCCAGAGAAAGACAGAGGAGGAGAAAATGCAAAAGAAAGAAAAGAAAATGAAGAAACTGAAAGAGAAAGAGGAGAAGAAAAAGCAGCAAGAAAAAGAAGAGAAGAGAAGAAAGAGCTGCAAATAATGGAACAGGAAGAAAAGAAGGAGGAGAAAGAAGAGAAGAGGAAGAAGAAGAAAGGCGGTCGGAGCTGGTTCCACTAACCAAGTGTAGAAAAATCACTAGCATTAGGATAACTGGATCTATAATTTGGCCCCAAATTGAAAAGAAAAGAAAAAAATAATTCAAATTCAAATAAATCAAACCAAATAAATCAAAGTAAATATATATGTGCATGTGTGTACTTCTCTGAATCCTCTACAGCTGCACCACATTCTGACTGCTGGATGTTGCTTTAGTTGTACGAACACTTATGTTTTTGATTAGAACAGGATTAAAGGTTTCTGCAGGTTACAAAAGCTTGAAACTTTATTGATCCTTTGCAGGAAGTGATGTTGTTATAACAGCTACAGTCACATTATAACCACATAAAACATTTGAGCACAGAATCTATTTGCAGAGGCTCTAAATGTACTGAAAACTCTGAAGACGTGTGAAAAACAATGTGCAAAAATGTACAACAAAAAAAGTGTGAAAAAATGAAATGTGAAAATATAGTGTACAAAAATTTAAAAATTAAAAAAGTTAATGTAAAACTAAATAGCATGTAAAATACAGTGTGTATGTGTGTGTGTGTGTGTGTGTGTGTGTGTGTGTGTAGCAGTGTGGACTCTAATGTAGTTTGGAAAAGTGAGAAGCATAAAGAGATGACCTCATTGTCATCACATGACCTCTTGCTCCTCTGACATCCTTCTGAACAGCTAATTCTGCTTCCTAGCAGGTTTTATAGTGTGCACTTCATTGGTAAAAGTGTTTTCAATTGTGACCCGTTGTGTCTTCATTGTGACAGCAGAGTTGGAACAGTGTCCCAATTCTGTTTCCTAGTATTCACTGTTTGAAAAATGCTATGAGTGAAAAAGTGTGTTCAAATGAGCAGAAAATGTGTTCAGTCTTATGGAAAAAGAGAGTTTTGGAAAATGTGTGCAAACCATGAATAGTGTCCAAAATTTGGACAGCAGAGTCGTGTTTTTGAGAAATGTGTGCAGTGAGTTGGAGGCTGAGTGCAGTGAATGGAATTTAATGTCTGATCAATTGAGAAAAAACTGTATTAGCCTTGTGTTTATGGTTTTATGGCTTTTTTTCCCCTTTCTGTAAAGCTCTTTGTATTTATTATTTTATTTTATTTTATTTTATTTTATTTACAAGAAGGCTATAATATTTCCAGAATTAAGTAATAACATTTTAGGATTAAAGACACATTATTTGGAGAATAAATTCATATTATATTCATGACTCTTGATAGCTGTTTCATATAACAATCATTACAACATGTATTCAAATAAGTATAATAAAGGCATATTATGTTAAAAACATAGTTGGTATCTTTTTAAATGTACAAAAGAACAATAGCTGCTAATAGAAATGATTAATAAATTTGCATTAATACAGTTTGGGAAATGGCGGCCAAGTATTCTGAGAAAAACGTCACAATTTTGAGAAAACATTGCAAGAAAAAAAGCTGTAATAGTTCAAAAATAAAGTTGCAGCTTTTTTGTAAATATGAGCAAAAATCATATTTTTCTCAAGTCATAATATTTTTGTGAAATTAAGTCTTAATATTTAGAAAAATAATTACAATATTTCAAGACTGAAGTCAGATTATTATGATGCTTTTATCATTAGGAGTCAAGTTGTCATTTTTTAATTAAAAAAAATGTAATATTTTGATAGAAAGAGGGTGAGCATTTTTAAAATAAAAGTAATTTTTTGGAGAATATAGCCGCACATATGTTCTATATTTGCAGAATAAAATGTCAGATTTATCCTCTGCAGACTAACATAATTATGCCATAAATCATTTTTTTAAAATGTTTACATTAATCTTAAAAACCTGGAAATAAATGTGTTGTCCTCTGAGTCTCTGCAGTTTGTTTCCATCCTTGTCTTCTCTCTGCTCTGTACATTTTGTGCAGCAGCTTATTGGATTCTGCTTCAGTGTGATTAAAATCCAGCATCCTGACATGAACTGACAGACTAATGACTGAATCCTCCCATTTAGCACATACGTGCTAACTGTGCGCTAACTTTTATTACACGTGTTGTGGGGACGTAAATCTGTTTACACAAAACTGCAGGGACTCTGGGTGACAAACAGCATTGACTGCAATAAGACACACAACTATGACAGTGAGATACAAAAGACCACAAACGCACTTCAAAATGACAAAAGACGACACCAAAAGACAACAAAGGGACAGAGAGGACGACGAAGAAACGCAAAATCAGGACAAAGAGACATTAAATTGCTACACAGAAACACAAAATCACTCAAATGTTGTACAAAGACATTACAAATGGACACAAATGGATGTAAACACAAAGAAATTAACTACAAAGAGACACAAAATGACTATGAAAATACACAGAATGACCACAAAGTGACACAAACAACAACACAGAGACACAAAAAGATTACAAATTGACAAAAATGAATGCAAAAACATACAAATTGACTGCAAAAGGACACAACATAACTATAAAGTAACACAAACAACTGCAAAGTGACACTAAAAGACCAGAAAGAGATACAAAATGACTTCAAAGAGACATAAAATGACTATAAAGAGATATAAAATGACTATAAAGGGACACAAAATGACTACAAATGGACACAAAATCACTGTACAACTTCCAAGTGACACAAAAATAACTACATATGGACTCACACTAGCGTAAAGAGAGACAAAATCATGACAAAGAAACACAAAATAACTATAATGTGACAAACAACTACAAAGTGACACTAAAAGACTTCAGAGACACAAAATCCCAAAAAAGTGACAAAATATCACATCAAAGACACAAACAACTACAAAAAAACATAAAGGGTCATCATTTTAGTTCAGCATGCAAACACAGTGACAATTGAAATATAAAACAAGTGAAACGCATCAAAAACAGTAAAAATCATTCAATCCCTGCAGCTTTTAAACTGCCTTTAATGGCCTTCATTTGGAATCATACTGTGATTAATTTTAATTCTAATTTATGTAGAATAACTGCTGACTGTTTCAATGTTTGCATATAAATGACACATTAAATACTCATGAGAAGTAAATACATAATTGTGCCAAAATCCCTATTCTGTCTCTAAATCATTTATTAATAACTGTCTCTTTAATTTATTCATTTAAATGCAAATTTAATTCACCAATTTGTAATTACTTTTAAAACAGGATCACTTCATTCACTGATTATAACCGAACACTGTGATAGTTTGTAATTATTCCAGTTGCATCCTCCAGATTTTACATATAAGAAGGTAGCAACGCCAAACAACCACAAAGAGACACAAAATGACCACAAGGAGATTCAAAACAACCACAAAGACATTTAAAATATTATAAAGAGATGCAAGGCAACCACAGTGAAAATAAAACAACAACGAAATGCTAAACAACTGAAAATGACAGCTGCGAAATGCTGCAAGACGACAACAAAGAGGCACAAAATGGTAACGAACAGATATAACAGACACAAAACGACTAATTTGAGCTGCAAAATAAGCACAATTTTAAAAAAATAAATAAATAAATAAATAAATACATTACAAAGATGTGCACGGAATGATGGCAAAGGGACACAAAATGACCACAAAAGGGGGAAAAATGACTGCAACAATGCAAACTGACAAAAAAAGAGACACAAAATGTCTACTAAGAGACACAAAATGACTGTAAAATGATACAAGCAACTACAAATGGACACCAGTGAATGTAAAAGCACACAAAATGATTACACAAAGAAAACAATTACAAAGAGGTACAGATTGACCAGAAAGAGATTCACAATGACTGCAAAGAGGCGTAAAATGACTGCAAAGAGTCATAAAGTTACTTCAAAAGAGACACAAAATGACTGCGAAGAGACGCAAAAAGGTCACAAGGCATAAAAATGACCGCAGCAACACGAACTGACAAAAAAGAGACACAAAATGTCTACAAAGAGACTCAAATTGACTGTAAAGTCATACAGACAACTACAAATGGACACAAATAAATGCAAAGCGATACAAAATGAAGAAACACTGAAACAATAAAAAGGGACGTGCAATGAAACTGCCACAGAAACACACAAAACAGCACAAAATGACTAGAAATCCCCCAGCAGGCTTCGGTGTGTGTGTTGCTGCTGAGGTGTTGATGGTCCTACATGGATCCTGGGGACGTTACGTCACGACAAAGATGCACCCGCCAGACTGAACATCTGGATCTGTAGACCTGCTGAGATATGTGAGTCACTGAGCCACACCAGGGAGCAGTAAAAACCCCTGTATTCTGAGATAAACCTTTAATCGGGGCGACTGGGATTGACGTGATTGATGACTGGAGCTCTGGGCTGGAACAGGATGCGTTGTGTCACCATGTTGTAAAGTCACCGAGCCTCCGATGCAGCGCTAATCAGATTGGAGCCATGGTAAATGGATTGAGAGGCCTGTCTGAGCGCTCGGCCCGGCCCGGCCCGGCCCAGCCCGGCCCACTAATTACATGTTCCACCATGTTAATGGAATAACGCACTATCGCTTCGCCAGCAGGAGCCAAGGGGAGATGCGGGGATCAGGGTTTCACATTCATATTCAGCTGCCTCATCTATTAGGACGCTACACATGCTATTATCAGTGACTTTATCCCCCCAGGTCATCTGAACTCTGCTCATATTCCAATTAAGACCAGAGGACGGCTGACCAAAGGAGATGAACCCTGTGCAGCATAAATAGATTTTACTCACATTTACAGCAGGATTTTGCACATCAGTAAGAGAGGGTAAGGTTACATAGCATATAAATAAAGTAATAATACTTTAATATTTAAAAAAAAAAAGAAACTGAAACATTTTTTTTGAATAGAGGCATATCCAAGGTGTCCATTTCTATTTATTGTTATTATCATATTTATTGTCTATTTTGTTTGTCTATTCTGTTTACATATTTATATCTTTTCAGAATTTTTTTTATTTTATTTGTATATAGTGTGCATTTTTCTATTCTTTATCTATGGCTGGGAGTCACCAATCGTAATTTCGCTGTGTGGAAACACAATGACAAAACAAAGATTCTTGATTCTATTTTTTACCATTTAATTGGATTTTTAAATTTCATTTATTTTATTTGTTCATTTTATTCTCTCACATTTATTTAATATTATTGTCATTTTTAGCCTTGTGTTTATGGCTTTATTGCTTTTTTTGGCATCTCTGTAAAGCACTTTGTATCATTAAAATGATTGCTTAGAGGGTAAACATCTTAATAACAACTACAGCTTTTGCTAACCAGACAACTGTGGTTAACAACGACCAAAATTATTATTTGGAGATAAGATTAAGACAAATTAAGCTTTTGCTCAGATGACCTCCAATAATTATGGTTCTTATATGGAAAAAGGAAGAGGGAGGAGGATGGGGTTGATGGATGGGCCATTAAAACATCAGCTGTGTTTCCACCTGCACTGATGGTCAACACTGGCTTCTTTTTGGTGTGTAATTTTTGTTTATTTACCTCTATTCTAATAGCAACTACAGCTGTCACTATCCAAATCCCTGTCTATCTCTAAAAAAAAAAAATTGGTTAACTGTAAGAAAACTTATTATTTGGCAATAAGTTGAAGATGAGGTCGGGGTAAAAGAATATGCTCAGGTGACCTCTGAAGATTCCAATAATCATGACTAATATGGAAATATGAAAAGTCTGCACAAGAAGAAGGATGGGATGAATGGATGGGTCAGCAAAACATCAACTGTGTTTCCAGCTGCACTGATGGTCAACACTGGTTTCTTTTTTGTGATATACTTAGATTACTATCCCAATCCCTGTTTGCATTTCACTAACTTTTGAGGCCTCTAACATCAGTAGAATTCTATGCAGCCAACGTCCCATTTTTAAAAAAATATTTTTGCTATTAGGAGCACAAAAACTGGTGTCTTCGACATTGTCATTATATATGCTAAGTTACAGTTTGCTTCCTTGAAATTTTTGGTGCCTTGATACCACCCTTGTTTGAGAACATTTCACTTTCTTCATTTTCAAGGGCTGATAATTAAAAATTATTCCAAAAGCTGTATTTAGTTGGAGATGTTAATGTAACACTATATGCACACGTTTACAAGAACTTTCTGGAACCCCAGCATCACTGGCTCTTGTATTGAAAAATGAAAAGTCTGCAGAGGGAGGAGGATGGGGTGGATGGATGGGTTAGCAAAACATCAAACTTGTTTCCAGCTGGAGGCTCTACAGAGCTCTAAACACTGAAACTCTGTCCATTCCGATGTTGAGAAATGAGACTGTCCTCTGAAAGTAACCACAAACCATCACAACACATGTTAGATTTATTTTTTTTCTCTCTTGTATGAGGTTGGGTTACGATGGGGTCAGTTAAAAAAACATCAGATAGAATTCAGAAAATATGCTGCTGCACTGTCTGAGATTTGGTTCAGAGTTTACTGATTTGTTATTTGGGACACAAAACAAATTTTTTGGATTCATTTTGAGATTTTCATGTTTTCAGACCTGAACATTCTTGTATTCTCACCCTCAGAAACACATCTTCGCCTGAAAGCCATTGTAAAGCTTCAATATCTCCAGAAATAGAACTCCCACAGCTGTGGAATTTGGTGAGGACACTGACGAAATAGTTTCCAGCTGATCTAAATTAATAAATGGGGCAAGCAGGGGGGAAATCTTTTATAATTGGTTCTTGAAAATGGAAAAAAGCGCAAAATTTTGAAATGACAGGGGTACTGTTGCACCAGAAGATTCTTGAAAATGTGGGTACATCAATATTTCAGAGAAAAAAATAAAGTCAAGAACAGTTCATCAGATCCTTGGCTGAGCCATTAGAGGACGCTGCAGTTTCATTCCACATAGCAGGGTCACCTGGTGGTCGATTTCTGTCGTCTTTCTTTGTATTTATTGAAGTGGAGGCATGTTTAGGGTCAAATCTGCGTTCAATATTAGAAACAGAAGGCTCCACAAAGTTGCTATTTACTGGAAAAATCTGTGTCCTCTTTGTCTTTGTCGGGATCCACTGCTGCTTTGTGGAGGAGCGAGTCATAAAACCGCACAGTTCCCAGCATGAATGTTATAGTTCCATGTCGAATTTAGTTTCCCATCGTGCTGTCATGGTCAAGGCTGGAAGTTAAATTGTGGTTAACCACAACCGAAGTTATTATTTGGGAATAAGTAGAGAATAAAGTTCAGATGAAGGTAGAAGGGAACTAGTCCTCAAGAAACAATCCCCTCAAGTTTATGCTCAGATGACCTCTGATGGCTCCAATAATTATGGCTCTTAGACAGAAATATGAAAAGTCTGCAGAGCGAGGAGGATGGGGTTGATGGGCGGGTCACTAAAACATCAACCTTGTTCAACACTGGCTCCTCTTTTGTGTGTAATTTCTGAACAACATACGGCTAATGTTTCAGACTTGACACCATAATGAAAATCAGAGTGTCTGTAACAAACTGCATAATGTCAGCCTCTCTAGGCGACATCCAAGAAAAAGACCCTTGTGTGTTCTATAGCGCCAAACTTTGATAATAAACCTGAAAAGAAGCCTGATGATTATCGGGAGTACAGTCTTGAATTTGTTTGGCTCAGATGGGGTCATCAGCTACACTTGAAACTCTCCTTTAACCCACAGTCCAACATGTCACCTTCATACATATGCAGATGATGCATCGAGGATTTGTTTCGTCACGTTCGCCTGCCAAAAGACTGACAAAGAATTATAATGCTGAAGAGGAGGTTAATCCTCATAAGATGCAACAGGATCCGATGTGTCTGTTCTAATCAATGCTGAGACACTGGTAATTGATCGGTGGTGTTATCCGAGGTCAGCAGCTGAGGACGATCCTTAAAAACTCATTTGAACTGATTACGGCTCCGTCAATTGGCTGACAAACAGGATTAATGTGAGGGATGCTGGAGTTGGAGCTGTCGGGAGATGATCGGTGGCCCTCTGAAAACCATTTTTATAACGCTGTACGTCTCAGTCACATTAGTGGGTCAACATTCCCCCCAAGGCGTCTTTACATATGCTTACTCTGTAGATGTTTGATTTCACTTGATTTGATATACATTTTTTTCACATTTTCTAACAGTCAGGGGTTGGAGGAGGACGCACACACTGGGATCAGCTGGAGTGAATGGTTGAACTCACACTACTGGATCTGCGATGAGGCAGAACATGAATATATATGAGTTTATAAATAATTCTGGCAGGGTTTAGCCGCCACAGCGAGCGCGACATGTATGTTCTGTCAAAGCCAAATGAGTGTGACTTCAAAACCACTGATATTAAATTGCCCTATCAATGCGCCAAATAACTTCTTCCAAACTCCAAACAGAATCACTCCAAAGAAAAAGAAGAAAAGAAATACAATTTTACTCACATAGTCATTCAGTGAGCATTTTAAAGATCTGCATCAACAAACAAGCTGTATATTTACTACATTTCTGTGTTTTATATAACCGTCCACGTTATAGTATAGAATAGAAATGAGAACACTCCTGTGTAATTTCACCCAAATGTCAAGTGATGCAAAGTTATCTCCTAAAAATAGCATTTTTTTCCTAAGTTTCAAACTTAGAAAAAAAAAATATGTATAATATTGAAAACAAGATTATATTGAGAACTCAGGCTCCAAAGAAGAAACTCAATGCAACAAAAGTGAAAATACACCTGTGATTTAATAACAGAAGAGGAATATTCCACTTTTGGGGTGTTTTAAAGTGGAAGACAGAACAACGCAGTCGTCACAGCAAACAGCAGCTGGAAAAAAAAAACCTTTTCTGAAGAAAAGCAGAGCATCTCTCTAGAGATTAGTGCAACACTGGTATCCTTCAAGCTGAAGAGGATGAGGATCGAGTCTGTCATGAAAAATTAAAGCAGACAGACAAAGTAATGAAAAAAATAAAAGTTGCATTGAGTTTCTACTATGGGCCTGTATTTTTAAAGTATTTTATTTCAGTTATAACAGACACCCTGGTAGTCATATTAGAAATAATGATGCACGGGATCAGGTCAAAGTGTTTGGAAAATAATTTCCTTGGCGATCATCATTGGTGGCCTATTAATATTTGTTGTTTGGTAATCAATCCAATGAATACAAATAGATGTAACGTGATGTAACACGTAGTAGAATCAATGTAGCAAAAGGGTGAGTATGAACTACTACATTAAGAAACTTGATCTCACAAAATAATACAATTTAGTGTATGTATATGGGCTTTATCTCTGGCAATGGTAACGTTAGGTTCACTCAAGATTGATAGTTGGACAAGGACAATATTTTTTTGTTAAACAGCTTTCCATTTGACATTTATCTTCAAAATGATAAACCTTAAATTGTACTGATCATCAAACCATCAAAATGATCCGATAAATAACCGTTTAACTCTGTACTAATCCCAACAGAACAGTACCAGTAAACATAACAATTCGCTATCAAGTGCACTTGGAAAACAATAGAGAAAAAAAAAATGGACACTGTGACAATGTGTGGTGTGTGTCTATGTATTCAGTTCAGTTCATCTACCCGGGTAGTATGATTTTGTTCAGAATGTCTTAGCTGGATTTCAGAAGAGACTAGTGTATCCCTTTGCCGCACTGTAAAGCAGAGTCGAGTTCTCACCTTCCACGCTGATCCAATCCTCGCTTTACGAATCTCACTGGAATCTGGCTCGCCGTTCAGCATCCACTTTAAACAGTCTCCAAAAAACAACCTGCATACAGCAGTTGTTTTGCAATTACAATCTATATCTCTCTACTCACTGTACAGTTTAATGTTTCTCTATTTCTGAAGCATGAATTCAGTGATAACAGAAAACACAACACATAAAGCTGTGTAAATGAATTAACTCAATAGCATTAGCTTTCAGTAGACACATCACAGAATTCACCATATTTTCATCAAATTAAACATATCACAGGATACGTTCATTGTCTGTCTCCTATAGTTTTTTTTTAGATTTGCATCAACATGAATAACATAATGCATAACGCTGCATACAGACACAACGTAGCATCACCTCGTGGTGAAATTAGCTAGCACGCTAAGCTAATGTAAGATAGAAACGAACTAGCTAGCACGCTAAGCTAACGTAAGATAGAAACGAACTAGCTAGCACGCTAAGCTAATGTAAGATAGAAACGAACTAGCTAGCACGCTAAGCTAACGTAAGATAGAAACGAACTAGCTAGCACGCTAAGCTAACGTAAGATAGAAACGAACTCACCGGAGCTTAATCCGACGGGAACAGTAAGAAAGATATCACTCAGCGGTTTATCTCTGCTTTCTCAGCGGTAAAAGACTCCATAGTGTAAAACTCCAAGGAAAACTACCTGGAACTAAACTTTTAGGGAAGTTACCGCTCCACACGATCTGATGAAAATATACGTCTTGCTCTAGTCTCTGCCGTAAAAAAAGTAGAAAAAGAAATTTGCAGCACTACTGCGCACTCTGCTGGCACAACGAGAAAACTGCACCGAATTAACCCTATAAATACTGTCAGTTACTGTGTAGTGCAATTTATGGGTGCTACAATGACAACAAAGAGATGCAAGGAAACACAAAATGACAAAAAAAAACTGTTACAGATACCTGCAAAGAGCTACCTAAAGACGCAAAACAACTACAAAGACACTTGAAAATACTAAAAAGAGGTTGAAATTGTATTCAAATAGAGCATTTAACACTGATCATGTAAGAAAAATGATTATGCAACCCATAGATTCGATGAATAGAAGCGCTGCGGACTTTGTGTCATTACAATCTGCATTGTCTGTATTACAACACCCAGTTGTCCAGATTTTAACTTCACCACACTTCACAGATGTTGTTCTTTGATAAATGAATTAGTTTCACACAGATCATAAATCCTTTTCTTCCCCGATCCCGTTCCCTGCAGTGACTCACACTGTTCTGTTTCATGACACTGTGCTTTTCAAATTAATTTGTAGGCCGGTTTCCAATTTCACATTTCGCTGCAGACAAAGTTAACAGTCTTTATTGCTTTGCAGAAACAAGTCATGCATACGGTATCAAAGTGCTGTGGGAAGTTTGGAGCTGAACCTGGAGAACCAACAGGTTGTTTGGTGGGTAAAAATACATGCGCTGATGACATCTGCACTTAAAACGTCTTTATTTAACTTGGGTGGGTGAGGATTATGACGTTTCCCATCATTTTATAAAAATTTAACCTGTTACAGAACAACTCTGCTGCAGGATTTTGAGTCAAACTTGGCCACAAAAGCCAACATCCTTTGGCACAACTGCCCCAGATTTATTGTTTTGCAAGATATTCAAGATATTTCTAGACATTGTTTTCAACATTTTACAATAAACCTAACAACCACTGGGATTTTAATACTAAATGATGGTACATTTCTTGTTGGACAGTTAATTACAGACCAACAACAACATGCTACAAAGACATGTTAAATGACAACAAAGCAGATGTGACAGAACTGCCAAGTGACCTGAACCAAGAGCAAAGAAGAAACAACTACAAAGAAATACAAATTCAAACACACATATAGCTCCAGAATGATTGCAAAGAGGCAAAACAAGCAAAAAGAGACTGAACGGGAACTTAAATGACAACAAAAACATGCATGAAAGACCACAAAGACCATAAAGACCCAGACACGCATTAAAAAGTCAGAGCAGGACCAGAAACCTAACGGGTTTAGGGGTCTTTACAGGTTTGAAGTGACTTTTCAGCATTTCTTGTTGGAAAATTAATTACAGACCTACAAAAACATGCTGAAAAGACATGTTAAATGACTACAAAGTAGATGTGACACAACCGTTAAGTGACTTGAACCAATCACAAAGAAGCAGCTCCAAAGCAATAAAAATTCAGACACGCAAATGACTCAAGAGAAACTGCAAAGAGACAAAACAAGCAAAACAAGACTGAACAGGAACTTAAATGACACAAAAACGTGCAAAAAAGACCACAAAGACCATGAAAAAGTCATAGCAGGACCAGGAGTCCAAAGAATCTGAGGTCTTTACAGGTTTGAAATGACTTTTCAACATTTCTCATTGGAAAGTTGATGACAAACCTACAAAAACATGCTCAAAAGACGTGTTAAATGACTACAAAGTAGATGAAACGCAACCGCTAAGTGACTTCAACCAACCACAAAGAAGAGGCAATGACAAAGAAATGTAAATTCAGACACGTAAATGACTTGAGAATGACTGTGAAGTGGTACAACAAGCAAAAAGAGATATTTTTTCAAGATAAAATGCCTTTCAAACAAAGGTGCTAAAGGGAAGTTTAGAATCATTTATCACAGAGGCATGCAAAATCCAATAATTCCCATCTGTTCAGGGGTTAAAACAGCAGCCTTCCACTCAGAAACATTAAATAAAGAGACGGTTAACGATGTAATCTGTGAAACAAGACCATAAATTCTAATGAAACGCACTAAACTGAGAAAAAACTGCTTCTACAGAAGGTGCAATATTTACATTAAATGCTGTTTGATGGTTAGAAACTGACGTCAAATCAGATAAATGGACTTAACTCTAAAACATAAACTGTCTCAACATATCTGATGCATTATTCTCCAGTAAAATTCATTGAAAATTTCATTTTATTTAATCCTAGATGGATAAGTTTGGTGCATTTAGCTGTTCTTAGGGAAATACAACAGTGTGCAGCTATATGAAGTAACATTAGTCGTTCAAAAAATGTACAACTGGACGCGGTTTTCCACAAAAAGCTGCCAGACTGAATTTATTTCCGAACATCCGCTCGGTTTGAATTCCTTTTGGTCGCATGGCGTGATGGATTGTTTCTGAAGTTAATGGTGCGAAGGCGTGAAAACACGTGAAACCGCCAGTGTTCGACCAGTTTCTGGGAAATATGTAAGATGGTGAAAAGAAACACGAACTGATAATAAAGCAGTTCATTTCCTCTTCTTCTGTCTCTGCCCTCGTTTATCTCTTGTTTCCTCCTGATTCACTCCAGAGCCTCTAAAGGACGCTGACAGCGTCCTAATGAACTGCAGAGACTCCGGTCCTCAGAGGCTTGTTATATCCAACATTCTCTTCTTAAGTCATTACTGAACATCCAGCTGCTGCTGCAGACGTTTCTATCTGATGTCCGGTGATTAATGGATGCTGCAGCACCATTAAGGAGAATTTCACTGAGAAATGACGGGAAGTAAGTGACAGCCAGGGCACAAATTAAATTATGAGTTTATCAAAGACAGTGCTGATGATGATTTTCCACTATTTGAAGTAGAACTGTCATGTTTTAATACATCAAAAACTGTTTTTTAAACGTATTTTAACAGCAAATATCTGCGGATATCCTACAGCAAATGAATAAAATGAACAGTAACATGAAAATCATTTTACCACAATTCACTTCCCCTACGTGATCATTATTTTACAGACATGTTGTAAAAAGAATGTTGTTATTTTCTGTGTCAGTGAGGTTAAAGCTGAGACACATTAAATGCATTAAAAGTTGACATTTTTTCTCCGGTGGTTTCCAGAGAAAACAGACACAGCAAGTTGTGTGTTTCCTGAATTCCAGGGAATCTCTGCTTGCCGGCAGCTTCACTTTTTAAGGAGGACTTGGGAATAAAAGTAGATTCTGGGATGATCTCACTCCACTTTCCATCACTCAATTTCCTCCAGCAGTAGACTGAAGAAATTCAGAAGTTCGAGCAGATTTAAATTTACCGACTCGCTCTGAGACGTAAATCAGATTTCTAAACCAAAGACTTCCTTCTGTGTATTGATCATTCTGCCTTTCTTTCCTCACTTTTTTCTCTTTCAGCTTCCTCATCTTGCTTCTTCTCTCTGTTCTTTCTTTCCTCAATTCTTTTTTGCTTTATTTCCATTTCCTCTTTTCCTTCCTTCATTTCATCTCTTTCGCTCCTCTTTTGTCTTTGTCCCTTCCTCTTTCGCCTCTTCCTTCTTTTCCTTCCTCTGTTGTTGTTTCCCCTTCGTTATTTTTTTCTTATTCGTTCTTGCCCCTTATTTTCCTTCCTTTTTCACCTTTGAGCCTTCCTTCTTTTTCATTCCTCTTTTGTCTTTGCTCCTTCACTGTTTGTTTCTCTTTTGTCTTTGCCCCTTATACCTTTTTCCTTCCTCTTTTGTGTTTGCCTCTCTATCTTTTTACTTCCTCTTTTGTCTTTGCTCCTTCTAGTTTCCTTCCTCTTTTGTCTTTGCCCTTTCCTTCTTTTTCCTTTCTCTTCTGTCTTACTCCTTTCCTTCTTTTTCCTTCCTATTTTGTCTCTGACCTTTTCTTATTCCCGCCTCTTTTGTCCTTTCCCCGTCCTTATTTCTCCTTCCTCTTTTGTCTTTGCTCCTTCCTTTTTTCATTCCTTCCTTCCAGAATGTGTTTGTATCTCTAAAGAAGTAAACTGAAAAACTGTTCACTTTAATTTGTCATGGGGTTAAACTTTAAGTAATTTAGATATAAATTTTTTTTAATGTTTCTGTACACATTAATTCAGCTATATTTTGATTTATGAACCATAAGGAGACTGTGAGCTGTTTTGTTTCTGAGTTCTGTTGATGAAAATCTTCTCCTGCTGAAACCAAACCGTTAAATCAAACACTATCAGCAAAGTAGAATTGGCGTCTGCTTCATGTTGTCATGTTTTTGTTCGACAACAAATTGCTCCAAATGCCACGGAAAATCTCAAATGACCAGTTTCTGCTGTGGATGGAGGAGCAGGAAGCATCAATGAGAAAAAAAAGCGACATCAAATGGCATCATCTGTACGCTGCAACACTTTCAATAAGAGCTCTGACCTTTGGCGACCTTTTACCGTCGGCCATCTGTATTCAGCTCGATTCTATCTGGAGGAAACAAAATGGCTCCAGATGGTAGATTTGGTTTCAGCTGAGGAGTCGGTGAAAGCTGCTGGTGAGGAAATCAGCCAAATGGAGGAAATGTTCAACAGACAAAACGTGACGTCTGTGTTTTCCAGAAGCCTGTTCGACGAGTCTTTATATCATCCGGAGATACCGTTTGAGGGTTATCATAGTTATTAACTATACTTTTGAATTTAGGTGCTTCCTGTTGATAAAGGAGGCTCCAACAGACTGTAGAGCTTTAGATTCTAGAGGAGCAAAGCAGATTTGGTCCTTGCCCTTTACATTTTTCACCCATGTAGATAAAATCATGGTTTCAGGTCAGAAATATCTACATTTTTCTGTATAATTTGTTCACATAGAGGAGAAATTGTGAGAAGGAGACAAAGTCAACTGCATTTTTTTTTTTTATAAAGTCAGCATTTAGTGCTAGACTCTAGCTGAAGAAAGATGCTAGAGGTTCCAAAAATGGCTGGATTTGGAAGTTGTCCGGCCAACTTCAGATTCATTTCAACTGGGGTTTTCAATGCAGTTTTTTGTGAATTTCGTTTAAAAAAAAAAAAAAAAAATGCATGACGAATCGCTAACAAAAGTTAAAACACAACTTTCACGATCGAGCCGCACGCTTTGATATATCATTTTTATGGGTTTTCTCAAAGTTGCTGGACGAGTTAGGTGCTGAAAATTTAGTTGGAAAAACCCATTCATTCATCCATTATCTATACACCACTTAATCCCCATTAGGTTGAAAGAATCTATAATAATATTAAGTCCAAAAAATAGCAATAAGTGAGCTTCGTTGCCCAATAAACTGTATGTGTAATGCACATATTTACACTCATAAATAAATCTATGGCGTTTGTTCTCTTCCTCTGAGACTTAAAGTTGCACACATTATGGCTTTATTATGAGAGATAATGAGAGAATTAAATTACCATCTTTATCTATATGAGGACTGGACCCAGAAAGGGTTTAATTCGAGAATTTCAGTCCTCAGTCTTTGTACCAGGTTTTGAAATTTCATTTCTGTCCTTAATATTATGTATTACTGACAAATACACAGCTTCCAGTAATCTGCAGTTTAGAGATTATGATGATTTGCACTTTTTTAAAAACCGAATTTGGCTGTAAGCAGTTGTAATTCAGCAAAATGCATCGTCATGAAGTTCATAAGAATACGCCCGAGGAATGATAATAAGTATATGTACTGGTACGCTTAATTAAGACGCCATCCTCCAACAAATCACAGTACATCCTCAGTCTTTGGGCTCAGTTTGGTCCTCATAAGGATGGACTTCCACCAGAACACGCAGACCCAGAGAGCGGCTGACCTTTCAGTCCGTCCGGCTTCCATCGGCGTCGCGTCGCAGCCAATTACAGCTGCTTCCTGCTCGTCGGACACATATTCGAGCAGCCAATCAGAGCCAATCAGTGTCACTCAGCGGCTGTTGCCATGGCAGCCAAACGCCACATCCAGACCCAGCGGACTCCAGTCTCTGCAGGAAACACTGAACCGCACACGCTCATGCTCACGATGTGGATTTACATGAGCGCAGACTGTCAGATGGTTGTATTTGCTCTTTCTAATGCTGCACACACACACACACACACACACACACACACACACACACACACACACACACACACGCACACACACGCACACACGCACACACGCACACATGCACACACACACTCCTGTTTGTGTGACTGACAGCCTCCTCTCTCCGGCTCCGTCTGTCGGAGCAGCAGGAGAGAATAAAAAGATATTTCATTATGTTGGGCTTTAATGCTGTGTACTCTCATATCGCCCAGACGGACCCACCAGTGGAGTTCATACACCCAAAACCTCCACCGTGTCTGGAACTCATTTCAGTCTTTATCCGATTTCCAGTGTAAACATCACGACACATCACACTCTGGGCTCCCGCCGACGTCACTCTTTCACCAAGATGCCACGAGATAGACCAAGAAATGCCTTGAAAATCACAAAGTGGGTACAGCAGAGCACAAAAAGACCATTTTAATATGCAAAAAACAAACAAAGAAAAAAACAATTAGAATGCAAGAAGATGGTTCAGAACCAGACACTGTGCATGAAGATGAATGATGCACCTTCATCTGCCCTCACTGAAGCCAGAAGATCATGACGTGATATCGACAAAGTTTGCAGTGTTACTTTAAAAATGGATTCTGGTTCATTTACTGTGAAGAAATATAGTCAGTAACTCCATCTTACTATCACAATATTAAAATAATGTAGCTTTAATGTTACTTTTATATAACTTCAGGACCCAAATATCGAATAAGATGAGTAAAGAAATATAAATAATATGACTTTTACTTACTTTATTTAATAATATGTCCAAATGTGCATATATATTCATTAATTTAATTCCTAATAGCAACTAAATAGTGATTTGAAAGGATCTGAGTCAACACTTGAACACTCTGAACCTTCAGAAAACCACCAGCAGGTTTGAAAAGCATTTTATATTTTAATAAAAATATGCCAAAATTATATCATTTATCAGAATCAGAAACTGTAAAAACTCAAAAAAATCTCTGAATTTTCAACTTTTCAACAATCTTTGAATTAGTTATATGTGGTTTACTGTTCTGTCTGGAAAATTAACCAAATCTCACACTAATATCCTGATATTTCAACAAAATCTTCTTATTCTACATGTCTTATTTTTATAATTAAAAAAAACAAACATTTGCACTAAATTCTGTTGGAAAAACCCCCCCACCTTTTTTCAGGTCCTTAGTGATTCATCTGCGACCGACAGTCATGCAACCAATGTTCCCTCTAAGCTGTGCGCAATTGCGCACTGCTGACACGGTCTCCGCACACAAAAACAATCCAACGTCAATTGTAAATAAAATAAACACGTAACAATTCATTCTGTGCTATTTTTCAATGTGAGTCAGTGAGTGACCGGTGACTGGCTGCTGCAGCCAATGATGCCATTCACATACGTATTTACCATAGACTGTATATAATGGTATTTACGCAGCTAATCAACGTCAGCCGTCCTTATGTGCAGCCACCGTTGTTCTCATAGATATGAATGAGTAGATAGGACACGCCCCTTTGAGCTGCGGCTACAGCGAGGCTAAGCTAGTGGGGGAAAAGTTTCAGTGCATTCCGTTGATGTAGACGGCGTGGAAACGGAAACAAGTATGCCGGCTCACTGTGCTGCATACAATTACACACTGCGTCGTACGATTGAGAAAGACAGTCTGAGGACTGAAATCTTCTAAGTTCCTGAGTAGTTCTCTGTTAGTTTGAACCTTCAGACAGTCTGAGGACTGAAATGTTAAAAGTTCTTGAGTCGTTCTCTGTTAGTTTGAACCTTCAGACAGTCTGAGGACTGAAATCTTCAAAGTTTCTCAGTACTTCTCTGTTAGTTTGAACTTTCTGGTTAACAGAAGCCTTAAAACTTGTGACCATGAGTCTTGATTTCACATTTAGACCATCCATCTGAGTTCTTCTCAGACATTCACCTGTGGGTTTTTTAGAAATCCTCAACAAACTTTGATTGTCTTCACTGAACAGTAAAGTTTGTGGAGATCAGAAGGTAACATTAGTTTGATCCATGCCTTCAACTACTAGTAGACTTTATAAAGCAGTTTTCTGAAATGAGTTCTTAGTAAATCTATCCACAATCAAACCAAGAACATAGAAAGAGGAAATGTTTGAAGAAACAACTTGATGTTTTCGTTTCAGACTAGAAAACGCTTGAAGACCTTGATCTGTTTTTGCTCTTTTTGATCGTTTTATTGTCTCTTCTGTTTAATTTGATCTTCTAAAGTCTAACTGGTGTCTTTTGAAATGTTTGGTCTTTAGTTAGATTCTTCTTAAACGTTTAGTTTTGCTCTTTTCTCACCTTTTATCCTTTTCTAATGTCTGATTTGATTTCCAAATGTTTTGTCTTTTTAATGTTTAATTGTTTTTTTCAAATGTTTTATGGGCTTGTTTGAGTTTCTTTTTCTTTCCCAATATTTAATGTTTCGATTAAATCTTGAAGGTTTTTCTTTTTAAATGTTTTACCTCCTTTTAATGTTTAATTTTCTTTTTAAATGCTACATTGTATTTTCTGTGTAATTCCGATTTGAAGTTCTATTGTGTTTAAGATGTAATTTTCTAATTAAACATTACATTTTTTAATTAAATGATGTTTCGTCTTTTTTTTTCTGCCTTTTTCAGCTTTTTACTGGTTCGGCGTAGTGAGAAACAGACAAAAAACAGGAGAAGACATGCAACAATGGGCCACGAGCGGGACTCGAACCCGAACCTCTGCGTCGGGGACCAGCCTCTGTGCATGGGTCACCCGCTTAACCCATTGAGCTATACGTAGACACATGCTTTTTCCTTTTAAAGGTTTAATGATCTAATTAAATGTTTTGCACTTTTTAAAGGTTTAATGATCTAATTAAATGTTTTGCACTTTTTAAATGTTCAATGGTCTTCTTGTTGAATTGTATTTTTTAAATGTTTAACGCTGGAAAATATTTTATCTGTAGTTTTGAATATTTGTATTTTAAAAATTTTGCATAATTTCATAATGACATGTATTGTATCTTGTCGAATTATCTCATACAATATTTTGTCTGTTTAATAGAGATAAACATTAATTAAAATTAAATTATATTAAACAGACAAAATATTGAATGAGATAATTCGACAAGATACAATACATGTCATTATGAAATTATACAAAATTTTTAAAATACAAATATTCAAAACTACAGATAAAATATTTTCCAGCGTTAAACATTTAAAAAATACAATTCAACAAGAAGACCATTGAACATTTAAAAAGTGCAAAACATTTAATTAGATCATTAAACCTTTAAAAAGTGCAAAACATTTAATTAGATCATTAAACCTTTGAAAAGACAAAACATTTAATTAGATTATTAAACCTTTAAAAAGACAAAACATTTAATTAGATCATTAAACCTTTAAAAAGACAAAACATTTAATTAGATCATTAAACCTTTAAAAAGACAAAACATTTAATTAGATTATTAAACCTTTAAAAAGACAAAACATTTAATTACAAAATTAAATGTTTAATTAGAAAATTACATCTTAAAGACAATAAAACTTCAAATAGGAATTAAACAGAAAATACACTGAAGCATTTAAAAAGAAAACTAAACATTAAAAGGTGGTATATGTATATATAATTTAATTGTATTTAATGTTTAACTCTATTTAACAGACAAAATATTGAATGAGATAATTCAACAAGATACAATACATGTAATTATGAAATTAAACAAAATTTGTAAAATACAAATATTCAAAATTACAGATAAAATATTTTCCAGCATTAAACATTTAAAAAATACAATTAAACAAGAAGACTATTAAACATTTAAAAAGTGCAAAATATTTAATTAGATCATTAAGCCTTTAAAAAGACAAAACATTTAATTAGATTATTAAACCTTTAAAAAGACAAAACATTTAATTACAAAATTAAATGTTTAATTAGAAAATTAGATCTTAAATTTCTTAAATATTTGTAATAATAAAACTTTTCAAAAGCTTTATTGTATTAATTTTTTTTCCTTTCATTTAATTGCTTTTTGTTATGTAGTTTATTTCTTTAATCTTTTTTTCTGTCAATATTTTAACTCCAACCTTAAAAATGAAATAAGCCCTTAAATCACACTGAAAATACTTCTGTTGCCACAATCATGAGTTAGTCAATTATTCAGTTTATCAATTCATCTTTATTTGTTTAGCACCTTTTACACAGATGACAAAATTAAACAAGCAAAGAGAAAAAACTATGCTAAAACTGTGATTCAAAGTCAAAAACATTGTTTTAAAAAAAGATTTAACATGGTAATAAAATCTGTTGTGTCCAGGGGATGGAGGGAGTTTATTGAAGCCTTCTTGGGCTCACATGGTAAATCATTTAAAATATAAACTTGATATTCAGTCTAAGGAAACTGCAGCATGACAGAAGAACCAACAATATCTCATGTTTTCTCCTTTAATGAGTCGACTCTTCTTGTACTTTCAGACCAAAGAACTACAGACTCTTCACAACCTGCTCAAACTCTTGGTACAGGACCTCACTACACGGGTCAAGAAGGTTTCTGTCTCATTTCTACTCTGAAGCTCAACTTCTCCTGCTCAAACTGCTGACAAATGTTTCTGCTGCTCTAAAGTCTGCTCTCCAGAACTTCCTAAAAACTCTCAAAGTCTCTTCTGCTGCAGGTTGCTTTGTAGAACTGTTCCAGAAAACCTCACTAAACCACATGGAGGGGCCTCAAGATAGTCGTCCAAATGAAACCGTACAAAAACCAAACTAGCACAACCCAAACGCTAAAGTCTCCTGCAGCCTACCAGAGAACCTCTGAGAACAGAGAATCAGGACAGGAACTCTTACCTTCTGGACAACCAACGCTGGTTCTCAAACAAGAATATAGAATATGTCTGACCAAAAACCTCTGAAGACTCACTACAGCAAAGATAAAGACACAACTCAGCTGCATCAAATCCACTAATCACTGCACACATTAGCACCATGTGCTAACTGTGGCTAAAGAACCACATTTACCAAGACAACTATCCAGTACAAAGCCCTAAAACACACCAAGAAACACATTAAAGACGATTTTACTGCTGGAAGCTGCAAGCCAACGCCTAAAGAACAAACTAAAGCAACGGAACCAAACCCAGTTCACTGGTGAAGAGAAACAGAGGAAATGTTTGTCTGCAGCTAAATAAAGCAGGAAGACACTGAGCTGCTCAGGTGTTCCTGATAACACTAAGCAGCCACCTGGACAGCCAATAGGAACACAGCTTACTGGAAGTCCAGAGGGCTGGCTCAGTGAAGGAAATTTAGTTTAAAGTTGAAGCAGAAAGTTAATAAAGAAAGTTGAAAACCACCTTCTGATACCTGAAATCTCTGAGTTTTCACACAAAGAACACCTGAACATGTCAAACTGGTTCCATAGTAGAACCATCATTGTAAAAACGTCATAGTGTGGTGTGTTGCTCAAAAAACATTAGGACCCGGCTGTCAGGGGACAAACATGTAAGAAACATGAGAACAGAGAGAACCCAACCAGTAGGTCACAGTTTATCATCATCTAATCATCTCCTGAAGTCCATATGGTGAGAGACATCAGTATCTGGTTGTTAATTTACCAGAGGATGCTTATACTCATGCTGATGTGGTCTGTACTCTACAGTATTTTAGTGACTCAATAAATGCCTAAGTCAACCCGCCTGGCCAGCAGGCAGATGGGTCCCCCCACATTAGAGCTGGGTTCTGCTCGAGGTTTTTTTCCCTGTTAAAAGGGTGTTTTCCTGCCACTGTTGCCTTTTGGCTGCTCTGGGGGGTCAGGCATATGGGTTCTGTAAAGCGTCTTGAGACAATTTGACTGTAATTGGCGCTATATAAATAAGATTGAATTGAATTGAATTGAATTGTTTTTTTGTTTTTTTTAAAAAATGCTTTTTAGTTTTTAATAAACATTTAACAGCCTATATGTGATCAATAAATGGCCTTTGCCTATCTTAAGAAAAATTCACTCAGAACTCTGATATGTTAACAGCACTAAATAAATCAATAAATAAATGCATACACACAAAAATAAGTTAAAACATTAACTGTGTTAAGATAAGATTTAGATTTTTAAGAAAAAGTTGTTTCTGTTTTTGCAGAACCCAGTATTGCTCACTGGTTGGTCATTACATTTTGTTAGTTTGATTTCACTGTTTAAAATGATGCCACCTCTTTTCAGACAGAACCTGTGATAATAAAACAATACAAATTTTTTAGCTCCGTGTTAATAAAGCACTTAAAGCTTTAAGTATGGCTCAATGCTTTTTTCAAAATTAAATATATCACTCCTTAGGTGGTAGTGGCCCCAAGTTCAGTAAAGTTGGAAAGATATTCACAGATTCGGACTTCCAGCATCAATAACTCATTAGATATAGGTTGTCAAAACATAAACGGTGCCTCTTTCCCATTGTTGCAAGGCAGACAATGTGCTACAAGCCCAGTTTTATCAAAAGTAGCTGTCTTTCAAGCTACAGGAATAACATTGGTGTCTATGGAGTGAACAGGGTCCGTCTGCAATTTGCAAAACTGCTGCAACAGTAAAGAGAGACAAATATTCAATAACTTCACTCTTATACATTGTAGTGTCACTAAAATCACTGCAGCCTTCAACTGGCTCCTGTTGACAAAGTGTTTTAACAGAAATGTAAATGCTGTAATTTGATTCTTTTAATGAACCATGTAACTTGAATGGATGTGATGCTGGTGTGACCACAGTGCACACGTCTGATGTTGCTCACAGTGGTCCAAGGGACGCTCAGGGAGTTTGTGTGTTTGCTCAGACTCAGGAAAAATTAGAGGGAACATTGCATGCAACAACAAAACAAAATTCCCGATTATTCAGCTGAACTGCAGGCTGTGCTTATGCAGTTAGGAGACATGCATGGAAACAAATGAAAGCAAAATTAAACACACTTGAGCAATAAAATAGATGCAGCATGGCTCAAAAACAGAGAACAGAGAAGGAAGTTTCTGGAAGATACATTCAGCACGGTGAAACTTCTTTGTAGAGTTGATGAGGACAGTCAAATTCAGAGATTGTAGATGTTGTAAAGCATGTGGAGAATGTAGAGCCACATTTTCCAGCATTGGTGACACCTTATTTTGTAGAATAAAAGAAGAAATTCAACTCTGGCATTCTTATCTATGGCATTCTAACTTTGTCCTGCTGAACAAAAGACGTTCCTGAGTTCTCTCTACTTCTAAGCGAGGTTGTGCTCTTTCCATAGAGGTGCAGGACTTTAGATTGCTGCAAAAAATGAGGAAAAATGTGACAGGAGCAAATAAAAAAATGTCCAGAAACATGCATGATGTCCAGAGGGTTAAGACAGTAGGAGGAGCAGTTTAGTTTCTACCTGAAATCTGACTGTTAAATGAAGTGAAACCATACAGACGACGAGATAAACCTCTATGAATCTGATGGTCGTTTGAACTTTGAGTTGTGTGTCGTTGCTGTTGTTTTTGTGCGTTTGTAGGCTGGGGAAGCTCTGAGGACGGACGCAGTGTTTGCTGTTTGCAGCCTGTTTGGAAAAGTCCACAGTGAGAGCCTGTTGTGTGTTTGCTGTGTGATGAATTTAGAGCCGGAGACACGGAAGCTGCAGTCAGACAGGAATAAATTCCACAGACGTTGGTTTCATATCCAGCCACACTGAGCTTCATTCAGCCGTCACCCTTTCACACGTCAACAGCAACAACGCTGACGTCCTGCAGCCGAGAAAAGGAAAACGCTTCGAAGTCAAGAGAAGAACATTTTCTTCTCTTTATATTTTCAAGAAACTTGCATCTGAACTCTGGTTTGATGGATAAACATCGGTGGTTTGTTCTATTTCGGTTTGGGTTGCTGTTTATTCAAAGAAATGTTTAAATATGTCTACGGAGACGTTTGTTAATGTTTGGGAAGCTGTAATAGATGTTTGCAGTAAAAAAGAAGACATACATGAGACAGTAAATCTGGCTTAAAAAAACAGTGAAATATTGCAATAGTCAAAAACTGCTAACTGAAAATAACAGCAAGTAGCTGTGACAAAAAAAACAACAAAACATTTTTTTAACTGACTTAAATAAAGTAAAATGGTGTAATTTTATGGTCACACACTGTACTAAGAATAAAATGTAAAATTAAATAATTTTGATGTGGACATTTTTCCAGCTTTTGTATTTATTTATGTTTTAATGAATATTCTTTTCTGTGGCTTTACAACTATTTTTAATTCTTAATATAAAATTTACTTTCTTTCAAACAAAACTAAAAATCTGTCATATGTCATAATTAATAGTGTTTCTGTTCACTACATAAACAAATTTTATAAAACAAAGTAAATCTGTTCAAAATACTCACAATTTTCAATATTCTTAAACATAAATGACTGAAAAAAAATTAAGTAAAATAATGTTGATTTTCTTTCACTGATTTAAAGACAGTAAAACTTTAATGATTTCATGGTCACACATTGTTTTAAGAACTAGATATAAAAATAAATAATGTTGATGTGGACATTTTTCCATTTTTTTTCCATTTTTTTCTTCTTTCTTTTAAAATCAATATTGTATAAAGTAGTAGAAGTGCTAAAAAGAAAAAAAACTGGCTCATCTTACCCCACTCCCTCCTGACGCTTATGCGGCCTAATAATGCGACTATATGCAGTTCAGTCTTGTGAAATATTCAGACTGATAGGAAAATGTAGAATCTGGTGAGGCTGTCCTTATGATTTGTGCAGGAATGTGAGGAGGGTGCTGATTTAGACACGATGTTCAGATGCTGTCAGATTAACAGAAAACAATCTAATAGAGGTGTTAGAAGTCACTTCTACAGCAAAAACAAAGAACAGTAATGTGCAGAGTTACTTTAGTAAAGCACCAGGACTATTCGTCAGTGTTTAAGGAAGTGCGGAACATGTCAAAGTCTTCATCTGGATGGTCTAATAGAAAGTTCATTGTGGCTCTGTGCAGCACAGTAACTACTAATGTCCTTATGAAGTTTGCACTCGGGGAACGTTCAGCAGCTCAGTATTTTAGTTCGAAGTCATTGAGAGCTTTACTGGCAGGCAGCAGCACTTTAAACTCCACCGTCAGAAGCCAGAGCAGAGACCTGACGACCGCTGGGATCCTGTGTGACTTCAGTTTTCTTGGCCTCAGCAGCAGCTTTCTGAATGATATTTTTTAAAAAAGACCTGTGCATCGATCGAACCTGCTGGAGACACCTATCCTCTGACTCTGGCTGTGTTTTTTATGACCCTAGAAGTTTTCAGTTTTCAATTCAGTCTGTGTTCAACTAATTGCTCTGAATTTGCGACCTCTCATAACAATCCAGTTAATGTTAAGTTTGTCTGTGGTTTCTAAGCAACTGAACCATCAGGCTGCCAGACGACTCCGTTCAGGCAGAGAGTTAAGAAACAGAAACCCCGTGGACATGCAGTTCTGACTACGTTTCATCAAGTAAAGTGATTTGCTTTTGATTTCCACTTCATTTTTTTCGTCTTTACTCCAAGAAACATTCAGTCGTCTGATGTCTAAAGCTGCAACATTTGAAGTTTTCAAATGCCAAGATGGCAATTACATCTTACAAATGCCATCAAAGCTGCTGTTACAGCTGAAGCTCCACAGACCCAACATTCAGGTTTTTATAATATTCAGCCCAGACTGAATCTTTGAGCATCCTACCGTACCTTGCTTGTATTGCCGGTGCTCGTCAATTGAAAAAGAATGACAAAAAATACCTCCAAAAAAAATAGATGAATCAGCACACAGCAGCCTTGAAAAGTAAAGGCTGTAGCTGCAAAGAAACTCTAATTCAGTCCAGGTGACACAATGTGTTTCAAACACGTTTTTGGAAATACTGCATCAGAAAAAGTTAACGGAAACTGTGTTTTTTTAAAGTTAAAGCACATGATAGAGGATGGAAACACCTTTTCTAAATGAGGTCTTATATAGCGAACATTTAACTCAGCTGTTTTTGCTTTTGCTGCCCTTGCCTCGGGATATTGAGGGGAAAATCTGGAAAATCAACTCAAACGTGTAACACTGGCTGGCAGGGGAACAATAAAAGGTGGGTGGTAATTCAGGAAACTAAAAGTCCCAAGTGATTTAAGAAATGAGAAACTCATAATGGAAATCAAAAGAGGAGGGAAAAATAGACAAAGGGAAAGACAAGACTATTTACACATGATAACTAATCACAAAGACAAGACATAAACTGAACTCAAGAGGGCAATCAAAACAAGATGGATAAGAGACAATGGCAGGAGGAAAAACACAAAGGAAGGCAGTTTCAAAATAACACGAGAAGTGAAACCGACAAAGGGAAAAGACAAGACTTCAAGACACTCATAAGGGGAATCAAAAGAGGAGGGAAAACAGACAAAGGGAAAGACAAGACTATTTATACACTAATAACTAATCAGAGAGACAAGACACAAATGACACTAATGTGGACAATTAAATAAGGAGGGAAAAAGAGACAATGGCAGAAGTAAAAATGCAAAGGAAGGTGGTTTCAGAATAAAACATTAAGTCAGATTGACAAAGGGAAACGAGACGATTATTTATGCACTGAGAAATAATCAGAGCATCAAGTCACAAATGACACTCGTGGGCCATCAAAAGAGAAGGGAAAAGAGACAATAGGCAGAAGTAGAAATGCAAAGGAATGTGGTTCCAAAATAAAACAGGAAGAAAAACCACAAAAGGACTTTGAATGTAAGTATAGAAAAACAGAAAGACACAAAAGGGAAAAAGAAGACACAGAGAAAAGTAAAACACACATGAAGGAATCTTATGAAATAAAACTGCAGTCAAAACCCCAGAATTGTTGACATTTGCATCTTCTCAACTTTTTTCTACTGTATATGGCCAAAGCTTGAGTTCCTTTAGTGGTTTTCAAACAACTAATTGTATGTCCGACTTCTTCTACTGTTCATTACAGCCAAGTGTAACTTAACCTCTACAGCGCCACCATCTGACAACACTATGAAACACAGCACTAATTGACATTTGAACTTCTTTTTGCAACATTTCTATAAAGTTGCTGCAAATTCATCTACAATTACATGGAAACATGGATACAAATGCCCTTGAAAGTCTGACTCAGCCCACAGTCAGTCAGAAAACAACACATTCAGTCAGACTTGGAAGAAAATGTTCTGGTGTTTGAGGAAAGAGGATTCAATATTTCTCCTTCTAACAAATAGATTCTCACACATGGCCAGGCGCACTGACTACAACCCCACTGCTTTCCAACAGCTGGAAAACAAACATCAGGGATTCGAACCGACATGCAGCAGCGTCTACACCTGCTTAAATCAACAGCAACGCAAGTGTCTGCATGAGAGATTGATTTTGTGCCACTCGTGGCTCTCAGGAGGGAAAAAACACAAGTATGTGTCGGTTCCAGCAGTGAAAACATGAACAAATCTCTGGTCGTGCTTCACTTTTACCCCATTTTCAGCAGGGATTCATGTATGACTCACAGCATTTAGGTGGCAGATGACGAGACTTCAAGGAGACTGTAGAAAAAGCCTTGTTTGTTGCTTCACTGACAAATGAAGGTAGGTGTAGATGTCAGTTTACCAACTATTTGTTGCATTGATATTTCAATATTCTCAATATAAATTCATATCTGTCACACACAACTCATGCACACTTTACTGTCTTATTTTTGCTCTGGACACTGCACAAGTATACAGACAAATTCATTCTCTTAAAGTCTGCATATTCTATCTTAATGTTTATATTTTCCTATTTCTTGACACTTTTGGGAATATTTTGCTGTTTCTCTGGCGTTTTTAATTTTTCTAGTGTTACGAATGGTGAGATGATCGGTTCTTCTCGTCCAAAACTTCTCGTCTGATGGATGAAAAGGGTTAAACAAGCTAATGAATGGTAATAACGTTGATTCATTACCTCCAGGAAAGTAGGTGATGTGTAGAAATGCTGCCAATAAAGAGTTTCTTTTTAGTTTGGTGCTAAATTCAGACATATTTCCTGCTTGTCAGAGACCACATTAGTCACAGATGAACTGATTTCACTTTCATGCACTGTTAAATTATGTAGTTTGTGTTTTATTAATTCCAACTTGACTTTATTACCTCGTTAACATGTATTAATTCCAGCAGTTTTTCATTTGCTGCTCAATATTTGAACACATCAATAAATTACCTCATGACTAAATAAACTACACATTATTCAAGGTGCTCTGTAACAAGAAGAAGACAGATAATACTGGTCCGCCTGAGGACGCACAGTGTCAGAGTCTGATTTATTGAATAATTCACAGGATTAAAGGAGCTATAGATGAGTTCTGGATTAGTATAAAGATTATTTTTGTGCTTTTTCCCCTGCAACCAATCGATTGGTAGTAGTTAAGATTTCTGTTGACCAAGTTTTTCTTTGACAGGGACAAATAAACGAATGAGCACATACACCAGATAAAACATTTTCAGTACAATAAGAAAAAACAACATCATACTGTAGGACAATACAGTACAGACTTTTTAATACTCTTTTTTTATTGTACTAGTACTGTTTGTTTTAAAAAATGCTCCTGAACTCAGTCTTCTACCAGCACTGTACTTTGTTTTTTTTTTTATAAAGGTACAGTTGTCAACCAAAGTTTCCATACACTTGTAAAGACCATATATAGTCATGGAAAAAGTTATTACACTACCCTTGTTTTCTTCAATTTCTTGTTCATTTTAATGCCTGGTACAAATAAAGGTACATTTGTTTGGACAAATATAATGATAACAACCAAAATAGCTCATGAGAGTTTAGTTTAAGAGCTGATATCTAGCCATTTTCCATGGTTTTCTTGATAGTAACCCAAATCACTTAAGTTTTTACATGAATAGCTATGGCATTGTTCTGCCAAATACAGCTTTTAGGCATTCCATGTTTTCTTTTTTGTCTATTTTAGTCACATGATCCACACAGGAGTTACTACTTGACTGCATAACCACTGTTTCTGATGACTGCATCTTGGCTGCTCTCCACCAGCTTCTGACATTGTTCTGCTGTCACAGCCGCCCATTCCTGTTGCACAAATTCAAACAAATTTGCTTTGTTTTTGGGCTTGTGGTTCTCCATTTTGTGTTTGATGATTTTCCACAAGTTTTCAATTGGATTTAGATCTGGTGATTGAGCAGCCAAGGCATGGTTTAAATGTTCTGGTTTTCCATCCAGGCTTTAACTGACCTTGCCGTGTGGCAAGGGGCATTGTCTTGTTGGAAGATCTAGTCATTGAAGGCAGGAAGGGTTTTCCAGCTGATGGAAGAAGACTGTTTTCAGGAGTAACCTTGTACATGACCTGGTTCATTTGCCCTTCACACAATTGCATGTGCCCTGTTCCATCCATACTGAAACAACCCCAGATGGTCTGATCCACCCCCATGTTTTACTGTAGGGGCAGACAGTCTGGTTTGTAGCTTCTCCAGGCTTCCTCCTAACCAGTAAGTTGGCTGGAGTGGGCATCAACTGAAAACTGGATTCATCCTTGAAGAGAACCTTAGTCCAATCATCAACAGTCCAATCCTTGTGATCCCAGCAAAGAGTAACTGGCTTTCCTCTGCCTTCTGTTGATGAAGGGCTTCTTCTTGCCCTGTGGGATTTCAGACCAGCTTCAAGAAGTCAGTTTCCAACTGTCCTTGCTGAACAAGTCACATTTCTCCACAGTGTTCACTCATTTTTAAGATCCCTGGAGGGCTGACGATGATTCCTGACACAGGAACAGATGAGTGACGGTCATCTGGTGGGTAGAAAGACGTTTTCTGCTGCGACCAGCTAGCAGTTTGGTAGAACCATGTTCGGGCTGTTTTTTCTTGGTGTAATGAACGGCTGTCTTGGAGATCTCCAGTTTTTTCGCTACCTGTCTCTCACTCATGCCAATTTCCAGCAGTGCAAAGATGGCTGCCTTTGTGGCTTGACATAATTCTTTTGTTTTAGGCTTTATGTGAGAGCTGACAACTTCTGAGTTGTGCTACTGCTTGAATGTCAGCAGGAAACCACTCTAGACCTTTTCATGTGCAGAGCTGCTGATGACATGAAATGGCCTCTTATATACTCTGGAATACAATGAAGCTGAGACACTCCATGAAGAAGGAAGTTCTTCCTCCAGAAGCAGAACCTTAAAGCTCCACTCAAGTTTGCTGCTGATCACATGGACAAAGAAAAGGCCTTCTGGAAGAAAATTCCAGGAACGAAGGAACGAAAACTGAGCTATTTGGAGAGATGGTCTATCTATCTATCTATCTATCTATCTATCTATCTATCTATCTATCTATCTATCTATCTATCTATCTATCTATCTATCTATCTATCTATCTATCTATCTATCTATCTATCTATCTATCTATCTATCTATCTATCTATCTATCTATCTATCTATCTATCTCTTTTTCTTACCTCCTCTATTGCGCTCCTTATTTCTTCCTTCTCATCCCGTCTTGACTCAGCATCGGGGAATTCGACCGGCTGCTTCGGTAGTACAGAAAACCCTGCAGGCTGCTGTAAATAACCTGTATGTGTTTGTATGAGACGCTGCTGTTACTGGAACACAGATGGTTCCTCCAGAAGCAGCTGAACTGCAGATGGATGATAAGTCCAGCTGAGTTGTGACACATTTTATATGTGCAGCGCTTCATTAGATGCACAATTAATAAAAAACAGCAGTAGCCACGTACATTACATTTACTTAAATATCACTAGTGTACATATGAGACAGAATAAAATATACATTCACAATATTCAGTGTTATAATGCATCTAACGCTAACGTTCTATATCTCTATATCTACTTTTGTAAGTAATCTCTTCTCTATAAATGCTGTCCCCAGTCTTCACCTCTTCCCTTTTGCTATTGTGTTCCAGGAGAGAGGTGAAGGATATTATGAACATGGACATGGAATGTACACATAGACAAACAAAGACACACACATCATTGGTGTTTCTTTAAAATGCTGGCTCTGTGGGTTACTGCTCTCCCCACTGTAGAGATTCAAGGAAAGGAGCTCTACAAGTGTTGTATATTTGAAGGAATATGTAGGTATTTCAAACAGGAGGTAAACAGGACAAACTGGTGCAAATCAAGAGAAAGACTATTTATACAGTTCGAGCTAACTGGGGTTAAAAGACATAAGTGAAACTCATGAAGGCAATCAAAAGAGGAGGGAAAAAGACAAAAGGCAGAAGTAAAAACTAGAAAATGCTGCAGCAGAAAGGAGTTCATGTGCAGATTAAAGGAGGATTCCAGTTTATTTCAGTCTGTATTTCTGAATAATGCTGGCTCTGTGGGTTATTCTATATCTGAGTCAAGAGAAAGACAAGACAAGACACAAGTGAAACTCACTAGGGCAATCAAAAGAGGAGGGAAAAACAGACAAAGGGAAAGACAAGACTATACACCAACAGCGAACTGGGGATAAAAGGCACAAGCAAAACTCATTAGGGCAATCAAAAGAGGAGGGAAAAACAGACAAATGGCAGAAGTAAAAACTAGAAAGTACTGGAACAACAACTGCACAACTGCAATGCCCACAGTTTGTCCATCTGCAAGAGTGTATAATCAAGGCTTCATGAAGCATGTGGCTTCATTGTTAGCTTGATCGAACAGACACAAAATAGACAAAAATATCCAGTGAGGAGGAATGAGCGATGAGGAAACTATAACTTTCCTGACACTGACACAATAAACCAATGTTTCCATCATAATTCCTACATTCTTTTTCACGCTTTGGAGTCTTTCAGTTGTGCAGTTGTGTACTTACCTTCTGCAATGAGCCGCCTACTGTTTATTGGAGCAAGTCCGTAAGGAAGAAAAATAATGATTCTAAATTGGCCGTAGGTGGTTGTGTGATTATGTGTGATTGACACACCGGGTAGAGCTAATAGATGAATGGATGGAACAGTTTTCATTCATGGAAGCCGGCGTCATTTTTGGTGTCAAGCCCTTGACATTTATCATTTCCATCTGCATGTTTTATGTACATTTTCAATTTTTACTGAAGAATTGGTCGATAAATAGCTAAACAAAATCATTCCCTAGCTTAAGCTATTGCTGAGTGTTGTACTATTTTCCAGTTAGTTTAAATGTTTTTACTGGATCATTCTTTACTGCTGTCGTCACATTTTCTGCAAAAGTTAGAAGAGCTACTTTACTTTCGAAAGGCACCAAAGTCAATCCCACCTCCAAGTGACAGTCCGAGCAGAAAGGCAAGACCCCGCTGACATTTCCGTTAAGTGCCAGACGGTGGAGAGGATTTCAAGCCGCCGTCTGATTCGGCCGACCTGCCTCCGTCCGGCGAGCACTCTGATTCTGTACCAAAAAAGACGGGGTTAATTACTCTCCTTCCACCATCACAGTTTACACAAACATGGACATGAGCTCAAAGGCTCCCGCTGAGCCGACTGAAGGCCACCGACTAATACAGAGTCTGACTGACAGCTGGTATTTCGGAGGGCGAGCTGGAGGAGAGGCTCAATATTTAGAGAGAGAAGCTGTGGATCAAAACAACACAACACTAAAGCATCACCACAGGGAGAAATGTAGCTTTAATATGTTCTTAGGCTTTGGGTTTGTGATGTTTTTCTGAAACAATAACTACAGCAATAAGCTGGCATTTTGTGTGAGTGGAGTAATGTGGATTATTCATATAATATAGAACATAAATGCCTTATTATAGCTGCACTGTGAAAAAACTGTAATTCTTGACCAATTTACTGTTTCTGTACAGGTTTTCCTTCTTTGTTCAATTCAATAACTGGTAAAATCACAGTAAGAAAAGTTTTCATTTAACCTTAAAAAACAAGCCAAAACTGACTTCATAATTGTAATTTTTTTGGTTGTTGCTATATTTAAATCTGCAAACAAAAGTGGAAATAACTGTAAATAATCAACATTTTAGATAAACTCCACGTCAAAAGATTAGTACTTTTACAAATAATAATTTAATCTTTTATCAAAATTGTAAATATTTTCTAAATATTTTTACAGATTTTCCCTGTTTTGCTAAATTACAGATAACAACTGGCAAAACTGAAAAAAAAAATCTAGTTTTGATCTAGATCGACGACAAATTCCAAAGAAATGCTTCTATTTGTTAGTATTTTTCAGTTTTCTAGTGCATGTAATAGCAACAAATGAACAATAAAATGGTGATGAATTTAAGTCAATAGTAACTGCTGTGTTGAGTGACACTATTTTGCTGTTTTCTCTTCATAAAAAAACTTAAATCAATCTCTTTTTTTGGCAAAAACAAAAATAATCAGCCCACAAGCTCATGTGACAGAGTTAGGAGGAAAAAAAAAATCTATGTTTGGAGCTTTTAACTCCTGAAATGTGACTCTGACTCCACAACATCTTATGTGAGAAGCAACAATGTTTGAAACTGCTGGTTTTATCTTCAACTGTGTGTTGTGTCTGTCAGATGTATGTCGTAGAGTATATGGTTCAATATTACCATCCGAAATGCAGTGGAGTGGAAGGAGAAAGTACCTCAGAACTGAATGTAAGCGCAGGTCTTTACTAAATTTACTGGTACCAGAGCAAACGTTAGCAAGAGCAGCTACCTGGTAGCAAAAGGCAATGATGGAGGAACATACACTTCACCTGGGTTAAAAGTTCATTCACAGCAATCAAACAGGAAGACAGTTTTGTTCTGGAGCAGGTGTTGCCCTGGTGATAAATTGGAGCGTCGCTATGGTGATAAATTGGGGCTCACAAAGGCTTTAACAGCACTAATATGGATTTTTATCCTGTTTTGATGCATATGATGACGTGTATTGTGAGCTATTGAAAGTACTGGCTGTTGTTATAGCTCATTACCCATTTAACTGGTTGTTGTTTTTCAGTTTGTCTCTTGTTGTGAAGAATGAATTCTTGCCAGAAAACCTTGGAGAGAGGAGCTGTCATTTTACTTGTACTCCTTTTTTCTTCTGTTTTTCAGAAGCTTTTGTTGTGCAGCGTTGTTGTTTGGTTTGTTGTTCTGGCTTCCCTCAAGTTCTTCTTAAGCTTCTTGAGCTGGCAAGAAAAATGCTGAACAGCTTGAGTCCCGATATCCCTCGTCTCGTCTTACGTCTCTTCCCTTTTCCCTGTAACAAATTAAGGTCGTAACAAAACACACAAAAACGTAGATTAACAAAACACGTCTACATGACTAGTTTTTGGAGTTTTGTTTGCATGGTGCGTTTGAAATCCGTAATTAGGAGGAGAGATGCACGTAAAATGATGAAGTAATAGCTTTAATCTACATGGGCTGATATGATTCCTCAAATTTTAGTCCTTTCATCATTAAAAATAAAGATTTTTAAAGGCATTTTAACACCTTAAATTCTAAAATATCTTTAGGTTCCAAGGATACAGCGGCTGTGTTATAATACGAATATGAATTTGATGTAAACTTTTGAATTGTTGCCAAAAAAGTAAAATAAATCAATCAATCAAATGGAAGTTCAACTTGTTTGCATTACCTACTTTGGAGTGAATAAACTGAACTGCAAAGTGTCATCAGAAGGTGGCGCTAAACAACCACAACAACAAAAATGGGGGAAAATGGAGAGAAATCTTTAGAAAAGTTGTAATTATTCTTCAAAATCAGCTGGTTTTGTCCATGTTTCATGGCGTCTCGTGACAAAAACACCAAAAGAAGTTGATCAGTCATGTGAGTTAAATGTTCTCTTATTCATGTAGCCCATTAAGTCATTAAGTCAAAAACCACCTCAAGCGAGTGTAAAAGCTTTAGCTGCTAAATTGGTGGAAGTTTTTTCAAATTTTGATGTTTAAATTTCCTGACGTGATACTAAAATATACAATAGGAAACACAGATAAAGTACACAGATTTTACAATGTTCTTTTACTCCAAAATTTGTTTTGGTTGTTGTTGTTTGAGGTTCAGTTAAGTTCAACTAAGATCTGAGTTGAAGATGTGGAAACTTAAAGACTGAAACTGATCATCTTTTAGTGACAAAGGAGACATCTTGTGTCCGCTATTTATACTCTTGGAAATTAAAAATATATTTGAGCATATTTGTAGATTTTCCACAAGCTAAGAGCTGAAGATGCCATTTGAGGAGTTTCTAACCAAGGAACTTAGCATTTTTCCAGGTAGACAAGTTAATAATCATCATTTATTGATCAGAAACTGTCTCATCTTGACTAATAAATGTATATTAACAGCAGCGGCATCATAAAGCAAAGGTACTAATGGTGTTTTCACCTTGAGAAGAACTTCAACCGACGGCACAGCAGCGGTAGCTTCATTAATCATTTACATCTTCATCTTCTGTCATTTGCAGTCTTCTGGTGGTCTCATTAACCTAAATGCATTTCAGATGAGCTGCACAGAGAAATAAGTGGGAACAATACAGTTGCTCATGCCATAGTCAAAACTCTGGACACACCTACTCCTTTCTGCTGACCTACATTGGTTGTAAAAGAAGTCTGTTGTTATGGGAACACAACAGCTCTGCAGCAAATTTGGTGGAAATGGTTCGCAAAGTGGCAGAGTGGCTCGTATTTGGTGGAAAACCAGAGTTTCATTAAGATAATTTACTCGAACCAGCAAATAAATGACAAAAAATGAAATAAAATCACGTAAAAATGGCAGCGTTCTGGTGTCGCCATAGTAGTATCTGCTGTTTACACAGAAATTCAATGAAATTTCACCAATACAACCTGACTTCCATCAGGATTCCAGTAGTTTCTCAATTCCTCATCTGCTCCTGATATTTCTTTGTCCTAATACGCCTCTTCCTTCCGTCTCCAACTGAATTCACAATTGTTTCTTCACCAGAAACCTCCTTGTCTCACTGAGGTGCATGAAAGATCCTTTATGATGGTGGAGAAGCAACGATGTCCAGGTCACAGCAGGAGAAAGGAAACACAAATTAGCAGAATGAAAAACACGAGACGCAAGAGTGCGTCGACAATTCTGAGCTTCTTCCAGGAAACAGTGAACAAGCAAAAGATGGGACTAGAGGTACACTATATATTCCGCAGAGGAAACAGGGCAAGTGGAGATAAGGAAGAAGCAGAGAGGTGTGACAGCGAAAAGACGATTTCAGTGGAGGTGCTGCAAGTCTGCCAGGAACTAATTCTGCTTAATCTGTCTCACCTATAGCTGAAGTAAACAAATCGGCTAATGGGCTTAGAAAGCAAAAAGTGGAGCAAAGTTTGGGAGAGGAAGGAGTCGAAGCAGATGATCAAAGACGAAGCAAAGAGGTTCAGACTTATGGAGCGATATGAAGACGAAAGAGGGCGACAGATTCCAAGTGTTGGTTCCAAATTTCCCCCAATTTCGTCCAAGATTTACAGAGAATTTAAAAACACCCTCCCATTTCTCAAGACATTGGTCGTGCCTCCTATGAATAACACCAGACTCCTGCAGAATTTAAGATTTCCTGCATGATAATCTAGCTTTTTTCGCTTGTTAGCACGTCCAAATGGTCATTTTTAAATTCTGGAGGACACATCAAGGGTCAAATAAAGAAGTCAAAACTGTCGTGTAACAATGAAAGCATCAAGACCAGATTTACAGGGTTTCATTCAGAACAAATTTTCAGTGTATTGGAGATTCAAAAACAGCAAGTTTTTTCATTTATTTATTTTTTGCCTGTTAAGTTATATTACAAAAAATATAGTAAAATCACTGGAAAAAATGGTTGACTGTAAAAAACAAAAAACAAAAACAAAAGTGTAAATAATGATATATGGGGAAAAAATATGAATTTTTAAGTTTACATATAGGAATTAGTGCCTTTACAATGTGAGAGTATAAAAATTACAGTTTTATGGATAAATCAGCTAAAAATAACATTTTACAGATGTTTGCTGGTATTTTCACAATATTCTACTTTTTGTTTGAAGAAAACCAAACAGAAAAGGGTGAAATTTAGCCAACAAATAGTTCTTGAGCTGTTCGACTGTTGGCCATTGAATTAATCTTATTTGATGTCTTAATAATCCATGCAGCTTCTCCACTCTAAACACTTTGATCCATCTATTTTTTTTAGCTGAATATTCACTCATTTTTTCCTTCTATTATTTGCAAATGCAGCAATTAAGCTTGACAGTTTAATTCCTTTCATCAGTTCCACTTGTCAGAACTTCAGGTGTTGTCCACCAGCCTCCATCAGTGGAAAGCCTTTTGATGAAATAATGAAACCACAGAGAGGAAAGAATATTTTAAATACTGCACATATGGCGCACGTGATTGCAAATAAGCATAAAATAAGAAGTAACAGGAAAACAAACAGCTGTATAAACATTGTGAGACCCTGTCAAAGCGTCTCGCTCAGTTTACTGTAAAACCTGCAACAAAATTAGCCAAACTGGTGCTTCAAGCCAGGAATTCCTTGCACTTATAGTATATAACTGACCACAGGCGATGAAGTGCACAGCAAAACTCAAGAAACCAAAAAATAAAAATAACAATTGTGAAGGAAAAATTACTGTTTCCCCTTTCTAAGGTATTTCCTTGCAGCTGTTAGATAACGTCATCCCAAATTATCTTAGACAGGCAGACGCTGTAGGAGGAAGAAATACCAGGATTCCCTGCTCAGGTCGAGGTTGGAGGTTTTTCATTTAACAATAAATATAATAATAATAATAATAATAATAATAATAATAATAATAATAATAATAATAATAATAATAATAATAATAATAATAATAATGCACAGAATCTGTTTTATCTTTCAGTATTTCACTGAATAAACAACCAACACTGCCACCATAATAAAAAAACTTCATCATCTGCAGATTCTGATACATAATTCTTAATATTTTAATTGAAAATACAGTTCACTTGTTGAGGAATGTAACTTTTGGGGAGATAAAGGTGTATATTGTGCATCTAAAAACAAAACTAAACACATAATTGCCTCGGATTTCTCCCATCCAGATGTAAAACCTCCACCATAAACCCATTAGTCGTTCTGACTAGAATCCTGGTGAAACTCCCGGAGCTGTAATTCTGAGAACCAGAGATGGAGCCAAACAGGTGCAGTCATCATGTGAGACTCCATCGCTGCTGATGCACCATTAAAAACTTGTTGGAGGAGTCAAGACTACGTGGGAGGGGGAAAAAAAAAAAAGCTTAATGTAGCTGAAATTTCACCACAAAAGCTGGCAGAAAATCCGGATAGCGCTCATCGCTGCAGGGCCGACGCCAAGGCCATTAGTTTCAAAGGAGCTCACCTCGTCGTTTCCTCCCCGCCTCCTCTACTGACTCATGCAGCCATCAGGTATGACTCAGCCGGCCACATGTGGAAGCAACAACTAACCTGAGCAGCCTGTGGACACGAAGGTTTATATAAAGCAGCGCTGCCACCTCTAAATACCACAGAGAAGGATGGTGGATGACACAAACCCAGGAGGTCATACTTCAGCATGGAGCACCACTTCTTTTTATATCAAAAAGCTGGTTTCATCTCCTCTGGTTCCCATCGTACAGAATTCAAACAAACTGTTGACTTCACCGAGCATCACCAAACACTCTGCTGGGTTTCACAATGGAAAGTGGCTGCACTAATTAGCTGAGATGCTGTTGCTATGGTTGTACCGCTACAGGCTGCTTTGCTCATTTCAGCGTTTTAAGACCAGCGCTGCTCAACCAATTCAAGACAGCAGGTGGTTACATTTGTGAAACCAGTTGAAAATCAACCGAAAATAATTGAAAAATAGCTTTTATTATGGTTCCTTTGACGCTGCTTCACCTCTTTTGTCTGCATCCTCCTGAATTTAGCATCTAACATTGATGGTAGCTTGGGTACTTAGGCAACAAAAACCATAATTTAACAATATAACAATAATAGCATGATCCCCAGCGGTGCATTTCATCAATATTGTGTCAAGTGTGCTTTAAAATGAAAGCCGTATCTTCGAGCACCGTATCACCGCACAAGCAGACAGTGTGGCTGTTCATTTTTATAGGCACAGTTCTAAACTTTATGTGTTTCCTGCAGAGTATAAAAGGGGTTTAAAAGCAGAATGGTCTAACCTACAAAAACAACAGAACTGAGTTCTATATAGTTTCTGTAATATTTTGTGGTCTAGATTTTAGTGGCAGCGTGGTATAAACCCACAACCCAAATATAGCATCACTGTGGCACTTCCAATGTTAGACCATTCTACAAAACACAAAACTTTGAACCCATTTTTCTCAAAAACTACAGAAAGTGGGTTAGACCACTCTGCTTCCAAACCCTTATTGTCCAAGATGCTTCAAAAATGATCCAAAATTATTGAAAATTACTTGAAAATGATCCAGAATTACAGAAAATTTACCAGAAATGATCCAAAACAATGAACATTTTTTCAGAATGACATGAAAATAATATGAAATGACTGGACAATTATCCAAAACCAGCCAGAAATTCTCTCAAATGATTAAAAATGATCCAGAATGACTGAAAATTTGCAGAACGATGCTAAATGTACCCAAGATGCTTTAAAAAAATCATCTAAAATGGCTTAAAAATGATCCAGAATTGCAGAAAATTTGTCCAGAATTACACAAAAGTTGTCGGAAATGACAAATACATATATATACACTACTGTTCAAAAGTTTGGGGTCACCCAGACAATTTAATGCTTCCCATGAAAACTCACACTTCTATTCATGTGCTAACATAACTGCACACGAGTTTTCTAATCATCAATGAGCCTTTCAGCACCATTAGCTAACACAATGTAGCATTAGAACACAGGAGTGATGGTTGCTGGAAATGTTCCTCTGTACCTCTATGGAGATATCCCATTAAAAATCAGCTGTTTCCAGCTACAATAGTCATTTACCACATTAGCAATGTCTAGACTGGATTTATGATTCATTTAATGTTATCTTCATTGAAAAACACTGCTTTTCTTTCAAAGATAAGGACAGTTCTAAGTGACCCCAAACTTTTGAACGGCAGTGTATGTAAAAGTCAGGAGTATGTTAGTCAGTGAACACTTGATTCTTGTCGTCCGTATGTTGGATGTGGAAGAAGTCGGCACTTTGATGAGGCTGAAATGGTTGAGTAGTCGCCAATAATGGATGAATCAAACTAAACTTCACAAAAGATGAACTGACTAAAGGGCTACAGCCTTGTATGGGATTGTGTGGTGGCACATGTTGACCCTGTCCACCATCCAGTGCACCTTCAACGGACATATAAGTGTTGGACCTTGAGGTAACAGAACAAGGAGGTCTGTTCTGGTGTTTTCTTTTGCATTATGTTCAGTATCTGGCACCAGTACCTACTCTAGAGTGGTGGAGGAAGCCCATCCCTATCCCTTCACTGAAACCCTCAATACAGACATGATTATGGACTAAGGGTTGATCTACCACCTATCTAGATAAACTTCACCAAAGTGTTTCTTTCAGTAGAAAATGACTGAAAACCTGGATTCATTTGAGAAGCAAGACTGTTAACTCGGCCTCCAAACATCTCAGATCTTAATCCCAACAGCATCTGAGGATGAGCAGGAAACACAAATTTGACTTAAGCATGTGCTACAACTGAGGTTGGAGCTGTTTTAGCAACACACAAAGGACAAACTTCACATTATCAAGGTGGTCATCATGTTTTAGGTCATCGGTTTATGTCTTTATCAGTCAGTATTGCATCATTTGAATTGAAACAGTTATTAAAACTAAACCATGTGTGAAGTTTAGAGTGGAAACCGCTCATTGGAACTGATAACATCTGAAAACATGGAAAAGAATCACAACTACACTCTGACCTTATGTAAGAACACCACAAAAATTGCTGTAAGAGGTTAATGAGACAAAAAAATCATCGTAGATCACAGCTCATTCTATGATTTTTAATGCAAAACCTTCATCTGGAAAGCAACTGCAGACCTGCAAGTAGCAAAAAAGAGGAAAGTATCTAAAAATGTGATGAAATATTTAGATTCTTTTAAAGCCAATTAGTCCAGTTCTTGAGCAGACTGCACTGTTGGGCCTTCTGATGGTGTAATGCATAATACATCGGGGATAAAATGTGTCAATCCCTCTCCGCTTTGATGCTGAGCTTCCTTCAGCGATCGCAGATAAAAGAGAAGATCGTATCTGTGAGCGTTTTATTTTTTGCTTGTTTCCTTCCTCTAACTCGTACCATTTTTCAGTAAGTGCAGATAACTAGTGGGTTTATTCCAGCTGGCTGATAGTGAAGAGATTTATTGTCAGAACGCAGCGGCGCAAACAACACAAATCACCGATAAACGCCCGACTTCTGCAGAGCAAAACAAGCAGACAGAAAAATAGTCTGCGTGGGTGTTTTCAACAAGCTCAGTGGGAGAGAAGTTGGCCAAGATTTCTTTCATTAATCAGCTGACAGTCTAATCTGAGCCTTCATATTCGGAACAAAATGAGCGAGCAGGAAAGGAAAAGACAGTCGAAGCTGAAAAGAGCTCGAAAGTCTGAAAATACTGAGGCACTTTCAACAACTCAGTATGTTTAGCAGCGCTTTGTCCTGTAGATGTGAAATATCTCGACATTCTTGTACATTCATGTTCCCCAGAGGTACACCCCAATGATTTTAGAACTTTACCAGGTCACATTTGAACCCTCTAAACTCCAAAAGGCAAGTTTGTTAAGCATGTTATCTTTAACAAGCACTCCAAAATATTACCATTTACCAGTGAAGAACAGACAAAATTGTCAGATTTCCAACTTTCCAACAGCCTTCAAACTTATCACTTGTGACATTCTGCCACACAAAACAACTAGAAATGAGTTTAAAATCACAGTATTTAATCATTCTACATGTTTTCTTTTTTTAAAAAAATGCCCCAAAATAAAGCATTTACACTCATTAAAAAACTAAAACAGTCCAACATTTAAGGACATTTTGGTTGAACTGCAGGCTGTGTATGGATGTAACATTTACTGGCACCTGGAAAAGGGGTTTTCCAAAGAAATGTAACTTTTTAATTTTGTTTTATCAGTGAAATCAGACAAAATTGTTAGATTTTCAACTTTCTGACAGTTTTCAGACCAGTCACTTGTGATGTTCTGCCAAACAAAACAACTAAAAATAAGCTTAAAATCACAGTATTTAATCAAAATCACCATATTCTACATGTTGTATTTTTTTTAAATGCCAAAAATAAACTATTTACATTCACCAGAGTCTGTCAATAAATCTAAAACAGTCAAAAATTTAAGGACATTTTGGTTGAACTGCAGGCTGTGTATGGATGTTACTATGGAAATGAATAAACAATAGAAGCAATAAAATGTCACCTGGTTTGTTTTCCAGTATTGGTAACATTTATAGGCACCTGGATGAGGTGTTTTCCAAAGAAATGTAACTTTTTAAATTTGTTTTGTCAGTGAAATCAGAGAAAATTCTCAGATTTTCAACTTTCCAACTTTTGGTTGAACTGCAGGCTGTGTATGGAAATAAATAAACAATGGAAGCAATAAAATATTATCTATGTTTTTTTTTTTTCAATATTGGTAACATTTATAGGGACCTGGAAAAGTTTTTTTCCAAAGAAATTTTGCTTTTTAATTTTGTTTTATCAGTGAAACCAGACAAAATTGTTACATTTTCTACTTTCTGACAGTCTTCAAACTTATTACTTTTGATGTTTTGCAAAAGAAAGCAACAAAAAATAAGCTTAAAATCACAATATTTAATGAATATTGAACCTAACAGGAGAGTTAACATTCAACAATTCTGCTGAGCTGCATAAAAGTTCCTCTACTAACATGAAATAGTTCCCCAGCAACAAGACACATGAACATAAAATGGACAACTATACAATAAATGACAACCTAAGAGCTCACGATTCAAGTTTGACAGGTTGTGGTTTGATTGTGCCGATATCAGAACCTGGCATTCTTCTCTTTTTGCAGTATCACCATCTGGTTTTGTATAATCTGCACATCTTAAACAAATCATGGCTTCTGTTACGGCAAACAAATCAGCAGAAGGGAAAAAATACGAAGAGTCACGGCACGTTTAAGAAACCAGTTCCAGTTGTGATCTGCAGTTGGAAGCCAGTCGGTCCTCAGTGATGCAGGTGAAACGGACGAGATGTCACCAAAGATGCCTTTAAATTGAGGGTCAGAGAGCAAAAGGACGACCAGATGTGTGTCAGCTGTGAGCTATTATTAACTCTGCAGGGAAGTGAGGCCGGCTGATTCCACACCAAACACACAAAATGTGCTCAGTGTGTTCACACAAACATTTCAAAAGAAGGATTTCTGCCTCATAGCTTTGCAGCCTCTTTGTGTGTGTGTGGTCGTGATGTAGATGCCGACTTTCTATGTTCAAAGTCCTTTTGCGAATCAGTCAGGAGGCTAAAATGCACTTCGATTCTACATTTCATCTTCTTCTGCTGCTCATGTTTTAATGACTCTGGCATCTCAGAGAAACATTTGCCATCTCATTTACTCCCTCGCCGACAAACATTTCGGACTCAGATGTTGATTCAAATGAGTTTCCCTGCATTTGAAAACACTCGATTCTCATTTCAGCACTTCAAAGAGTCCAGTTTCTCCCCTGCCGAACTCAGAACCTGGTCCTGGTCGGAGATCAGTTAATTATAAATTGGAAATATGTTGGAGGGATGCTGTAAAAGATAGCATCATTAAAGCTAAATTATTCAGTGAATGACTTTGGGTGAGTCATGGACTGTATATTAAAGATGGGTGCAGCTACCGTGACGTCACCCATTGGTTTGTGGAATTAAGACATCACTAGATTGGTGTTTTGAATGCAGACAGATGGGTGGATCTAAACGTTACAGATCTACCAGGCATCGCACATGTAATCAAAACTCCATCAGTTGCAGCTAAATTGGGTTTCAATTTAGGTAAATCTGACATTAAAACATCTTATTTCACTATTTTGAATGTAGTTTTTGGGAAGTTGGAGACTAGAGGCTTCCCTGTGTCGAATCACCTTAACGTCTACCAATGCATATGAGATGCGTAGGGAACACCAGTAAATGCCACATTGCAGCATCTACCTATAGTCTACGTGTGAAGCGTTTAGGTAACATCTGTAAATTGTAGCTGCACCAAACAAGGGGGAGTTGCACATTCATTATGCTGCACCACCAGAAAAAAAATTGGATCCTTTAGTACAATACAAGGCTTTATGCTCAGTCTGCAGATTTTTTTATGAAACAATAGCATCTATAAAAAATTATTCTAAATGGTGTTCACTTTTATATGCTAGCCAGTGGTCATTAAGTGTCACAGAAAACTTTGTTATGGTGCCCCTGTCAAGGCAAACCCCCCTGACAATGCTGTCTGTTTGCAATGTGAAAGTGTCCACCTCTGTTGGTTGCTACAATACTACAGAATAAAAGGTAGTGTAGTTAACCTACAATACTTTAAGTGTGTATTTTTACAAAAAATGGTGTCATAAATCTGCAGATGGTGAATTTGAAATGATATGGATTGGATCAGGAAAACTGTATCGGGTCATCCTTTTGCATAGCACAAGGCTTTATTGTTAGCAGATTTTTTACATAACTACGGGATCTTTCAAAAAATTGTTCTGAATGGTTTTAACTTCTATTTGCTAGCTAGTGGTCATTAAGTGTCACAAAAGACTTTGTCATGGTGCCCCTTTTAATAGCTAGACCCCCACAATGTCTTATTTGCAACATAGAAGTGCCCACCTCTGGTTGCTACAGTAGTAGACAGTAAGAGGCTCGACCTGGTGGCGCAACTAGGTACTACGGCTAACCCACGATACTTGAAGTATGTATTATCTAGAAAAAATGGTATTGAAAATTGGCAGTTGCAAAATATTAAATGACTCAGATTGAAAAAAAACTGGATCAGGACATTCTTTCGTATAATACAAGTCTTTACACTCAGACAGCAGATTTTTAACAATGAAGATAAACAAGTTTTAACTGAAATAACACCATAAAAATGGTATCCATTCTGCATCATGCACGCACTGAGTTCCCCATGTTTAATCTATACTCTGTCTAATGTGGAAGAAGTGCATTCAAGTCCTTAAAACTTTTTAAAACCCAAAGGAGTCACATTCCAAAAGGTCTGCTTCTAAAAGATACAAATCACCTGTGCACAGAATGACCTTTAATTTCCATTCTTATCTCCGAGACTTCACTTGCTGCTCATTGATTTTTTTATTTCGTTTCATTTAGTATTCATTGTGGTGTAACAACAGTCTTGCAGACGCCCCATCCATATGCCAGCCTAATTACAACACCCAATAAAACCACCTAGGCACAATTATAATCATGAAATATGGCACACTTTAAAGGAGGAAGACGGAGAGAACGAGAACAAGAACAAACTGAAGTCCAGCTCCTCTCTCCACCAGAACGAAACAATAAAAGACGATTAAGTGTTCCCCTTCATTGCATCGAATGTCCTCAGTGGCTTTGTTTCTCATTTAATTCAATTCTCTGCTTGCAAAGTAACAGAAGATGGATTTCTGATCGGACACATGGTGCTCCAGGTATCCTGGAGTGTTTAATGATGAGATGATGAATATACTGACGTTGTTTCAACTATCGCTATCGTAAGTATCGTGAAAATAAAACATCCAGGTGGTCAAAAGACAGCTAGCTTTCTCCACAATAAAGTTGGAAAAATGGGTCAAAAAACAGCAACAAATCATGCTGAGGCAGCTTAATTTGTTCTCACAGAGAGATTGTAATGCAGTTTATGGGGCTGATGACCATCCAATTAACAAACTTCAGAACATAAAAGTTTATTTTTCATTAGTGCGGTGTGAAGAAAGCCCGTTATTCATGCTGTGATAATTTTGCACATCATGTAGGATCATCAAACCAAGACATAAAATGAAAACAACTACAAATGAAAGACATAAAGGCAGCAAATAAAAACAGACCGCTGCAGCGTACATGGATGTGAGTGTTATTATTATGACAGGCGAGCGGGTAACACTTGAGTCATTGATGCTGGCAGTGACGTGTTGCAGCGTTATTAAAGCCTCAGGTGGTGTCAGCTCAGTATTAACGGTTCCCGCTGCAAGAGTGTTGACTCATCTTCTCACTGCCACCCAGTGTGTTTACACATTTATGTCTGTGAGGAAATGAGTTTGTTTTGCCGGGTATTTCCTCCGCCTGCATTAGGATTATATCTGCAGTGCACTCCAGAGTTGAAGTGACGATCTGAAGTCTGATGCAGATAAGTACAGACGCAACACCTTTGTTTGTCAAACTGCTAACAGACTACATTTTATTTTCATGTTAGTCTGAACTGACACAACTGGTTAAAGTTCAGTCGAGGCTGAGAAAAGTTTAGAAGTCGGTTCAGTTCATTTCAGTTAAATATGGAGGTTTAGAAGCAGCTCCCTGTCAAATAAAGACTCCAATCTTGTCAGTCACTTGTTATATTTGTGCATTTGGATTGTTAACAAATTGAACACAACCTCGTTAATCAATAAAGTAACAACTAAAATATGGAAACAGGTCATTTAAGAGTTCCCTGAGCCTTTGTGCATGTTCCGACTGCAAGAACACCCCTTAAAGAACCTTTTTCAGGGACAATTAAAAGAAAAACATACAGGGTTACAGACATATAAAAACAATACAGTAAAACTAAGACAAAGATGATAAAATAATTCCAGCTGCTTAAACCTCCCCAATAGTGCTAATATTTTAGTAAAGGTCTTTCTAGGCAGAGCGCCTGATTTTCTCAGTGTTCACAAGTGTGATTGTTAATCACCATGCCTTATGCTGTCTCTTAGAATTGACAAAGGTGGCGCTTTCTCTGATAGCTGTAGGTAAAGTATTCCAGTTTGTGCAACCTTTAATAGATAAGGCATCCAATGCAAAAGAGGACTTTCTAAAATTTCCTTCACAATCCCCCCCGGTGGCTGACCTTGTGTTAGTAATACCATTTCTCATTTGGATAAAATCCCCCAGGGGCAGTGGGGCCATCCCATTCACAGACTTAAATACTAAGCAAGCACTTTTAAAGTATTTGAAATTCTCAAGGTTTAGGAATTGATATTCCTTTAAGACTGCACAATGATGAAATGACTGTGTTTTTTGTCACGTTGATCTGCTAAGCTAAGAGTTGCATTGCTGTCCATATCAAACGACGTGAAACACTCAAGGCTGCCATGAATGGTTGTAAAAGGATGACACTTTGTTCTGTTTACAGGATAGAGCAGTTTTTTACAGATTGGACTGCAGTGTAGTGGACATAGCACAGGATATCTGGAGAAGTTAGAACTTCCCACTCTGGGAGTTAACAGCTTCAGTTAAGACTCTTTTAATGATGGACTCTTAAGGTGTGGATGTCAGACAATCTCCCCTCATAACGAGCATTTGTTTGAAACATCATTTGGCTCAGCTGCAAGTCATGAATTATGGGTTGCACACAGACATCCATGCACAGAACCTTGTGGACCTGAATAAATACTGAAAATTATGTCACGTGTAGCCTGATGGTGCCTTAATTCACCATTTTTACCAATGAAGTTTTCCACAGAACTCACTGCTGAATGTGTAAAGAAACCCCATTCAGAAATGTGACTTTCAGTTTTCTATTTGTTTGATTCTTGAGTTTTGCTGCCACAAAGCAGGAGTGAATTCAGTTCGACCTGGATACGTGTTTCCCCCTGAGGCGAACACGAGCTGTACGAGCTGCCTGCTGACAACATTCACTACGAACCTGAAAACTCTACTTCACTGAGTCACCAGCTCTGGTACAGACCTGCCGTCTTTCTCACTTAATGTACTGAACCTCAGCCTGCGAACTGAAAAATACTGAATAGATTCTCTCATGTACTGTGCATTTTACTCCCAGTTCCTGCAGATTTTAGAGAGACTCACTCTCGCAGTTTGATTGATAGTTTGACAACTTTTAGTGCTTGTTAGTGTTTTGGCATTTTGATTTGAATAATTTATTTGCCCCAGGTTATTTCTGCGCCTGCCAACATGCATACCAGTTTATTTATTGTAAAAATAGCACACAGTAAATAAACTGGGTAAAAACGCTCCTTAAATGTTTATTATTTGTTGTTCATTAATGTAAAAAAGACCTATAAGTGCAGTCAGTTTATCATTTTCTATTCCGTTAAAGGTCAGCTCAGTCGAAATTATCTGTTGTTGGTCAACACATTTGCATGTGTGCTTTGGTTTTTCATATGACATTTGTGTTACTTATAGTACAGCAGAAGCAAGTACACTGCTGTGTAGTAGGAGTAACAGTAGGAGCAGTTCCTTGTATGAACAATCGAAAATAAATCATTTTAGAAAGACAATTAAAAACACAGACCCCAAAGTAGAAACGTAATACAACAAAACTGAACACACCTGCACCACGATTACAATTAAGTACATCTATGATGTCCATTTAGCATAGCTGCATGAACATGATTATAAAATAAGCTGCAAACACCACAACTTTTTCCATTATGGACCTATTAGCTGTGTCTATGTCTGCATCAAGGCTCCAAATGGGGGAAAAAATGTCAGTGAAGTTTAAAAAACTGACTGTGAGACTTCATACCGATGGAAAAGGACCCAGGCAGATTGGTGACCACTACAAAACAGTCAAAACATGGCTGCAGCAGTAAACAGGAAGTACAGAACGAACCTTAATACCACTACTCAGGGTTGTGGTGGTCATCTTCCCAAAATAACACCACAGATGGTGCACTGATTGCACAATCAAACTATGAAAAATAGTTGCTTGAGACCTTAGCACAGGGGTTATGAGTGGAGATAAGAGTTTCTGTATGAAGGTCATGGAATGATATTAACCTGTATGGATGCGTCCATGTCAAAAACCATTGGTTTCTCTTTGGTACAAAACTGAAAACTAACTGATAAAGCAGATGAAGAGAAGCCTGATGAATGTTAGGAGCACATTCTTTGGTCAGATGAGACCAAAACAAAGTTGTTCAGCTCAGATGCGTTTGGTGTGAACCTGGACTGACTACTACCGTGAATGCATAATCCTCACAGTGAAGCACGGAGGTGGGACCATCATGATTTGAGGCTGGATGAGTGCAACAGGGAGCTGACCTTTAAGGGTGGCACCGTTAATTTATGTGGATATGCCGAAATACTATCTGACAGGATGGCTTCCAGTCTGCAGAAGCTTAAAGAAGAGCAATATTCCACTGTCATGCATGACTTTCTGAAGAAAAAGGTGGAAAAATGTGGCCTGGCTTTGGGGCATGTAAAAAAAAAAAAAAAAAAAAAAGGAAAGCAATAAAACCTCTCCAGCAAACAGCAGCTGAAATAAATAAGGACATAACATGTCTCCAGGGTTATGGTGTCCTTCATGCTTAAGAGGACTGGTTCCTACATCAAAAATAAAGATGGACATAGAAAGGGTTAAAAAATGAAATGCCAATAATGCATTGAGTTTTGTGCTGTGGGGCCTGAATTTCTAAGATTATAAATCTAAACTGTTGGATTTGAATTTTACATACAATAAAAGCTCATACTTTCCAACTTAGAAGTAATGAAATTGTAAGGCAGGTAAGCAGCAGGCAAACGAAAGAGGAGGGAAAAACAGACAAAGGGAGGAAGTAAAAATACAAGCGATTGCAAAAATTTCACTAATGAGGGACGTGAAACCTACACATGGGCCAACAGCAATTTACAAGATACATGTTTTCCTTTGTAAGGTAAAGTAGTTTTTAATCATTTGACATTTAGATCATGTTTTGTACTGCATAATAAAGACCTTATTACAGGTGCACCAGCTTAAAATATTAAAAAGGCAGCTGGAGGCAGTTTTCCAACCAGCTTGCAGAGGTAGCATTAATGCGTTTGGATAATTTAATGGAGTTCGGTGGATTGGTTGATCTGCCACAGTTATCTCTTATCAGGTGTATCAACAGTCAGTAAATGGGAAGTTTAGCAGTTATTCCATTGGCACTTGACTTTTTGGCGCTCTACTTTCTTCTCTTCTCTCAGGACTGGTCTCCAGGCTGCAGCAGCGATGATTTTTTTTTTTTGCTTTTAATGCTTAACAGAAACATCACAAAGAAAGTACTGGAGCTTAGGTTCGCCTCAAGCAAGAATGAATCATTAAAATCAAAGCACTGTCCGCCTGATGAATTTGGGGTTTTGTTTATGAGGGCTCTGGCCTCATGTAAACACACAGCAGTGATGCTTCATTCTTATTATTTGTTCTTTTTCCTAATAGTCGATAGCAGACGCTGCAGAAGGCAGCCAGGCCCAGTTGGCTGCATTTTTACCAGTTAAAGATGAAAGATATTTAAATGCGGTTCAATCCTGCAGAGTCTAAATGACCTTGTAAACAAGATTTTCGCGCAGATGATTCATGAATCGGCAGTGGTGCAATATTTCCACGGTTTAATTAAACTAGAAAACGACGACCTCATTCAAATATTGAAGCATGTCTGGGCGCATTTGTAATGTGAAGCAGCTTATGGATACAGATAAATTATGTAAGTAATGTTCCCATCTGTGTCTCCGTCTACCTCACGCACACATACATGCAAATGCTATTAAATAGTTGAATTAATTGGTTCAGAAACTGTGATTAGGCTTGCATGTGTTTCTATCGAGCCGCATTCATTAAATGACTCATTAAATAAGGCATTTAAGGCGAGGGAATACACAGCACCTCTTCATCTGGAGAGGAAATGAAAAACATGACTACTGATGGAAAACGTGCACATAAAATACTAAATGAAGAAGTCATTCCTCAGAGCTCAAACCTCCATCAGAGGCAGGCGACGGTGACCGTCCGGATAGAGCGAATGTTTGCCAGCGCATAGAGTCTGATTTACACCCTGCCCAAACAGAAACATGTGTGCAGTTTAAACGAGCGCTCCCCCATCACCGAGCCACCGTAAATGTGCCATCAGCGTTTCAACTGACTGACAGGTTTAATGGGCCGAGACTTCAGGGAGCCGAGTGAGGGAAATAATGTAAATACTCACACATTCGCACACCTTCTGAGAAAAGCTGGCTGATGAAAATGCAGCAGGAAAAAAAAAAGCTGAAGTAGAAAAGTGAATGTGAAAGCTCGTGTCAAGGTCAAGCTTTGACTGACAGGTTCTTATTCTGAAAGTCTCTGCAACTCATAAACAATAAGCTGAGAATTTATCAAAGCCGTGAAACTCCATATTTTGACTGGGTTTTGATCGAGTCCTTTAACAAGTCTGATACAATATTTACATTTAAGTGTTAAGTTATGTTGTGAGTGACTATATAGAGTAAAAGATGGTTTATACCAATTTTTTTGGACAAACATTCTGATCCATAACTTTAATGCTTTCCATTGATTACTCCACCAAGGAACATGGCAGAGTTATGTGACACTCGCCGTACGTTGGTCTGTTTGTCTCTTTGTAACATTACTCAAAAACAGACCAACGGATTTAGATGAAATTTTCAGGAAAGGTCAGAAATGACACAAGGACAAAGTGATTAGATTTTGGCAGTGATGCGGCTTATAGCCTGGATCCACGGATTAGTTAAAGATTTCTGTATCATTGCCAGATAGCGGCACAGCGTCACTGTAACTATGACAACAAGTGAACACTACATCAGCTGCCTGCTAACAATCACATGATTGTGATCCTACTAAAAATTGACCGCTGAAGACTTATCAGGACTTATCTGTTGGAAATGATACAAAGAACAATTGATTAAATTGTGGGGGTGTTTCTGAGTCCCATCAATTCCCGCCGCCTGCTACATATTTGGGTCACGTGATTCGGTATCCATACATGATGTACACATACATAACACACGCCTGTGCTCAGCACAAGATCATTCATAATTAAAGATTCCATCCTTTGGAAATCATACAATGACTGAGCAGCCTTGGTGGAGTACTGCGCTCTCTGAGTGCTTTTCTTGTTGCCCCATAATGCATTCTGGTAGCATCACGTCACATTGCTCGCTTGCTGCTCGCTACTCATTTGCATAAAGTTGAGGTCTCGGCTACTTTATGCAGATGAGGAGCGTTGAGCGGAGGTCCTACGTCTCGTGAAACTTTCGGAAAACCTCCAAACTAACTACTGTCAAACCAAAATGAGGACAGATTCAGCAGCTTATTTCTTGCGTCAAATGTTTTCAGAAACACATCTCACTGAACTTTTCTTGTAGTAAAAGAAATGCTGAGTCCGAAATCATCCATTCACACCCTACTCCATATATAACAAACTATATAATGAACTAGGTAGGGAGCACCTTAACGAAGTAACATTTCAGACGCTACTCAAGCTATTGATTATGTTGCATGCAAGAAGTGATTTGTGCTGTGGCAGTGTAGCGCAAACAAATCCACAGTTTATGGGGTGTCCAGATACCTCAAGTGGTTGAGCAGGTGGCCCCTGAGCAGGGGCTATAGTCCCACGATGCAGTGGCCTGGTTTCGATTCCAGCTCTTGGCCCTTTGCTGCAGGTCTTCCTCCCATTCTTCTCCCTACTTTCCTGTCTGGCTGTCTAACAAAGGCAACAAAAGGCCAAAAAATTATTTTAAAACACATGGCTAAAAAACAGGTAAAATCAAACTAAACGACACAACCTAAATGTGAACTACTTACATTTAATGACAAGTTTTCGTGCTTCTGTTCATGTTCTCCTTCACGAAAATGCATGATGGCACATATTGCTGGTTGGTGACCATCGGCTGTACTTTTTCTAGTGCATTGTGGGATACTTTGAGTGACTATATATATACGGTGTAACAATTAATATTCGGACAGTGCTACAAAATAGTGAACACCCTATAAAGTGCAGTATAGAGACAAAGTTTGCGATGGAGCCGCCATGTTGGTCTGATGTCTCTACATGACTGGTTTTCAGTGTTGTCACCTCTCTAGATGCCACCTAGTGACATGCCAGTTATCAAGCATGCAATGTTGGGAAGCAGCATGTACAAAAAAACCAAACCCCATAGACAAGCACCATGAAGCCTTAAGTTTGGAACTTTAGCCAATTCTAGCAACACTGTGCTCAACAATTCAATAGTCTGTCACAAATTAGCCACGTCCTAAAGTATACCCTGCAATATCATCATAATTTTATAATTTTACTGTAAAATGATGCTATAATTAGCAAAATGAACATCAGGTTGCATTGAAGGAGATTTGAAACAAGTCATTGAGACCATGAACTCAGTGGGAAAATGTTTATTGGGATAAGTAATGTGACTAACACAAAAATGTACAAGAAAAACTCAAAAAAGGATGGACATACATGAACTCTGAACTCATCATTATTTCACTGCATAGATGAATCCCCTTTGGTAACTACATTTATTATACATTTGACTGCTTGTCAAATACACAACCTGCCTAATGAAGTTGTGTCACAATGTTCCACATGGGTTGAATAAAGCAAGCAGGTCTTTTAATCATCTTAATTAAACTGTTGGTCCATGAAGACTAACTGAGCAAGAAGAAAACAAGCTTCACCATTTAGCATAACCTGCTTGAAGATTTCCCACAAAGAACAGGTATTAAATATTACAACAAAACAACTGCAGTGAACAAAAAAATGTGGAAAATCAGTGCAATTTAAAAAATTTTAACACAAAACATTATAAAGTAATTTTCAAATGCTACAAAGAAGAACAATGGACTGTCCAATGGTGACACCCTCCTGTAGCTCAAAGCCTTAATTATACTTAACTTTTAGCCTTAATACCATTTCAACAGATGCCTTATATAAAGATTAACCACCTGTACAGTTGTCATAAATGGGGAAATTAGCTATAGAGACCAAAACTGTTTAATTATTAGGCTGTAAATGTGTTTATTTTGGCTGTAAAGTTTGGGCCTTTCAACACAGAGGCCTATGGGGATGGACTCGCTTTTTGAAATTAGCCTCTAGCGGCAATTTGAGGAACTGCAGCATCAGAAGATGGTGAGAGAGAGTAGAGAAAGCTGGGAACAGTCAGAAGAAATAAGCCAGAACTTCCCAGTGAAATTCTGAAGATGCAGGGCAGACCTCTGCATTCCTCAATATTTGTTTTGGCTGAGAAAGCAACAGTTGTTTCATACTGCCCAAAGAAAAACAAGAATGTTCTTGTAATGAGCACGATGCACACATCTCTGAGCACAAGAGAAGACAAGAAACCACAAATGATCCTGGACTACGACTCTTCCAAAGGAGGAGTTGGCAATCTGGACAAAGTCACAGCAACATACAGTTGCCAGCACAAGGCTGCCCGATGGCCCTTGGTGATTTTCTACAACATTGCGGACATGTTTGCTTGCAATGCCTTTGTCCTGTGGACTGAAATCAACCAGCAATAGAATGCCTGCAAACTGTACCAACATCGGCTTTTCCTGGAAGAGCTCGGCAAAGGACTCATCACTCCCAAGATCCAGAGGCGAGCGAGGCCAGCTGTATCCCCAGCAGCTGCAGCTGTCGTTAAAAAAGTGAAGCTCACATCATTCAACCAATCTGCAATGGATCCAGTGGACACAGGTGTAAACAAATGGAAAAGATGCCAGGTCTGTCCCTCCCGAGAGGACAGTAAAACAAGTACCTCTTGTGTGAAATGCAAGAATTACATCTACAGAAAGCACACAGTTGCATTTTGTCCATCATGTGGAGAATATTGAAAACGTTGAACACTGAAAATCTGAGAAAATGGGACAAGTTAAATGAAAAAAACAAAACATGAAGATGAAAAAACTTTAACTAAATAGTTCTTAAATATAGTGTTGGAATTAAAAAAAAATATTGTATATCTCTTTTCTAAATTTTTATATCATCTAAAATAAAGTTGTTATTGGTTTAACCTGATTTGTTGACTGTTTTGAGTGGATTTACACAGTACGAGTCAAAATGACCTGCAACATAATCAATGTCATTTTTTTTTCAACAAAATACAAGGGTTAAATTCATGGTTTTCAAATTTAAAATACGCAGTGAATGCCTTCTTTGTAATTTTTACGCTTTACAAAGTCGTCTCATGGGCCAGATTGGACCCTCTGGAGGGCCGGTTTTGGCCCGCGGGCCGCATGTTTGACACCCTGCATTAAAGTAACCCACCCGGCTGTCCACATGGATTGAAAAGCAACCCTGATCCACCAGAACAGACCTCCTTCTGGTGATGCTCATCGCCGCCAGCCTTCCAGTGATGAATGTTTCCAGCATGCGTCACTGAGCACTGAGCACCAATAACCTCGTCTCCACTGGTTGTCCTTCCTTGACCCACTTTTGGCAACAACTGCACACCATGAAAACCCCACAGCACCTGGACTGTGGCTCAAATCCTCCACTAAATCCCTCTTCTCTATGTATAACTACTATACAGTGAAGCTCCACAGTAAAACCGACACTTTCAGACTCTTTTTGAGTCTTGGTTCTATTAATTATATCAGTGTTGTCTCTTAATTAGACGTATCGGATTGATGGTAGATGAACCGACCAGCATTTTAGTGAAGAACTCTTATAATACTGGGCATGTTTTTTCAAAATTAATCAATTAAAATAACACTTTTCTGTGTTTGTGTTGTCGTTCAGCTTAACCATATCAATACGAATTATTTTTTAAAATTTTGACATTTTAGTGCCATAACTAATGGATTTGTGTCGTGCTTGTGTTTATTTTGACAAGATACATAAACAGAAATGATATATTAGATAGAAAATACATGTTTACAGCAAGTCTTAATGCTATAAAATACATTTTAAGACTATGAAATATGTCTTAACAGTATAAAATACACCATAACAGTATGAAATACTTCTTAATACTGCATTTCAACACTATAAAATAAGTCTTAATGCTGTAATATTCATCTTAAAACTATAAAATACATCTTAAAACTATAAAGTACATCTTAATACTCTAAAATACATGCATGTAACTGCATAAAATACATCCTAATACTACATTTTTAACACTAATATAATATAATAGACATCTGAACACTATAAAGAATACCATGACAGTATAAAATATTTCTTAATACTACGTTTTAACACTAAAATACGTCGTAACTTTATAAAGTATCTCATAAGAGTATAAAATACTTATGACCATGACTTTCTACTACTATGAAATACGTCTTAACATTATAAAGTACATCAAAATAGCATAAAATACTTCTTAACACTACATTTACCACTATGAAATATGCCTTAATATTATAAAATACATCATAACAGTATAAAATACTTCCTAAACTACGTTTTAACACTATGAAATACATCTTAACATTATAAAGTACAGCGTAAAATAGTAAAATACTTCTTACACGTTTTAACTGTATAAAATGCATTCTAACACGGTAAAGTACATCATAATAGCATGAAATACTTCTGAATACTACATTTTAACACTATAACATACCATTTAGCATTATACAGTACATCATAAGCGTATAAAATACTTTCTAAAACTATGTTTTAACACTATGAAATACATCTTAACACTATAAAGTACATCATAACAGTATAAAATACTTCTTAACACGACGTTTTAACTCTATAAAATATGTCTTAATACTAAAAAGTACTTAAGAACAGTGTAAAATACTTCTTAACAGTTGCCTTAACACCAAAAAATACATCTTCAGAGTATAAAATTCGTCTTGAAACTATAAACTGAAATAAAATACATCCTAAATCACGTCTTAACACCAATAATCAACGAGAAAAACTGTGTTTTTCTCTCCACCTCTCAGTGGTTTTAATATTATGGCTGATTATTATTAATGTTTGTATGCTAACGCTCCAGAAAGACCAAGAATGTTCAGTTTGCATTTTCAGTTGATCCACCGAGGCTCTGGGAGAACACTGTGTGCCTGAGGGCTGCAGATTCCCTTCAACACCAGAGAGCATGTAATCCTTCACATGGCGTCAAAACATGACATCAACTTAATTAGACTCGGCTGTATTTAATGCTGAAACAGGGCGTCCAAATGTCAAAAGATGTCACACCTGCTCTCAGCCTGCTTTATCTGCAGCCTCCAGCTCTGCTCTTTATTCTAATATTTAAGGAAACTTTCTCTCAGGTCAACAGGCAGCAAAGGAAAAGAGCATCTAGTGTGTTTCTCTGCATGATCGCTCATGTGGAGGATTTAGTTGTTTTTCTGTGAAGGATAACAGACGAACTGCTGCTGTGTTTCCTTCATCCTTCTTTATCTCCTAAATATTTATCTCTGCTGTCCATCCGTCCATCGCTCAGATTATTTCCATCCTCTTTGTTATCGCTGCTCCTCTCACATCCTGTCTAAGTGTTTCTGTCTGTCCTGGATATTTACTGCGTCTGTTACCATCATTACTACCATTTCTACACTGTAAAAAAAACAAAAAAAACAAACATCTGTCAAAAAAAGAAAAAAGTGCAAATCTGGCAGCCAACAGCACCAGAAAAAACATGTTAAACAATGGAATACTGTACAGCTCACAGACTGTAAAAAAAGAGAAGATAATTCCAGATATCTGTGAAATAATAATATTTCTAGCTGATTTAAATACAATAAAATGGTGTAATTTTATGGTCCCTCGTGTATACTGTTACAGTTTAAGACAGTTTTTTGTTGTTGTTGGTCATGTAAAACAGCCACATGTAGATTTATACTTCTTTTTTGTGATTTTATTACATATTATCTGCAATGAATACTATTGGGAAAATCTGTAAAATGAATAAACATGTTTGTAATTTAACAAAATGGGATAAATAAAACAATTTTTAAATACAGATCACAAATTTTTTTTACCAAACAAATGCACATGTCTGTAATTGTATTTACTGTTGCTAATTTAAAATAAAAATTGCATAAATGTGCGTATCTTATGGTCAAACATGTATACAGTTACAGTTTAAACCAGTTTTTTTTTTTACAGTTAACAGGTAAATTAATATTTTTTTCTGTGATTTTATTAGATATTATATGAAATAATTTACCTTTTTCCAGTTCTTTGTATAATTTCTTTTTTAAAATAACAGCAAATATCTGAAAAATTATGATTTTTAAAAAAATTAAAATATAGTTAAAAAAGGTAAAGAAAGAAATAAAACAGAACCATTTGTAAAATAATAATAAGCGTTTTTGATGTGGCCAATTTTTTCAGATTTGGTTTTTTTTTTTAACAAGGGTACACATGAAAATTAATACTTTTTTTTAGTAAGTTCACAAGTTTTTAATTTTATTTTTTTTAAAAAACAATTAAAAGCCTTTTTTTCTTTTACAGTGTATAGCAGCGAACAAAATCAACATTTAGAGTTTTTTATTTTCTACAGCAGTAACACATTCATTGAAGTCACTTTTAGGAATAATCTTGTTATCTATCTAACTTAAAATCTATCTAAAAACTTCAAGAAAACATGCGCAAAAAAAAACACAATATAAATGGAAAAGAAGCTGTTTTAACATGAGTCTTTGAGCCAGTACAGCATTTTAGTTAGGGTTACTTTTTGAGTTAATATGCTGTTCACATCTTGATTTCTACATTTCAAACCATTTTAACTGAGGATGGTTTGTAGTAAATGCAAGGAGACATGATGCAAAAGGTCAGACGCTGTTCGACGGCAGGCTGCATGGTTAAGAATGAAAATTTTTCTGAGTAAAACCAGAAAAAACTGGCTTCATGTTGGATCTAAACACCAGTTGAGCAGCAACAGTTTAAACCGCTGAGGCCTCGACTGATTGATCCATCAATTAAATTTTTCTGAGAGGCTCTTTAACGCTGTAATTCCTGCTGTCGCTGCAAAACACGAGACGGCGGTAAACAGAAGAAATGCAGAGAGACAGAGCTGGAGAGAGTCTGACAGCCGGAGTAAATGATGGAGAGTGTAGGAGACACTCGGCGTGGACGAGGAGACAGTAATTATCCTTCAAAGAGATCTGAGTCACACTGGACGCCTGATACCGCTGATGGAGTTTTAAATGGAAAAAAATAGCAATTCCTCAGTGGAAGGTTCAATCACAGGACAAGTGGTGATGTTTTTAATTGAAAAGATGGAGGAAAAAAAGTCAGGAAACGTTTAAATTACTTATGATTTTACAGTTTACAAAAATAAATCAAGGAAAAAAAATAACAATTTACATGTTGACTGTTTTAAAATTGCCATTGTACAGATTTTCCCTGCTTTGTTATGAGGGTCATTCCATGACTGTAGGACATTTGGGCTTCAAAATTTTTTTGAAAAATAGACCTTCTCTTTTACATTTTCTGCTCCATATTCATCAAAAATAGGTAATAAACTGTCAAAGGCTTGATTGGCTCAGCTTCCACATCAATGGTAGCATTTTTATTCCATGTTTTCTGTGTTGTTTGCTAACCCTACTCTAATCACAGTAACAGAGTTGCTAATCCATGCTAATGTTAGCTTTTTCTCAGCAGTAGAAGCTAGATATTTAGCTAGCTGTTACTGCTGACCAAGAGGACAAACTGACTGATGGAAAACAGCAAAAAGAATTTGTCTGATCCTGATAATATGCTTAACAGGGTTGCTAATCCATGCTAATGTTAGCTATTTCCCAGGAGATATTTAGCTAGCAGTGTTGCATGAGGTAGAGACATTCAATCAAGGCTGACAATGATCTGAAAATATGGAACATAAAAGAGAGGACATCGCTACTTTACCCATTTTTTTGAAAACTGATGATGTTAATTGCAGCGTTTCATGTGATTCGCTGTTTTCTTCTTCTTCTACCAAATAAAAAGGTGATGCTAACAGGGTTGTTCTGGGACACGTTCCATGCATGATAATGACTATTTAAAATACTATGTTGATTAAAAACAATGTTCCCACAATTACAAGAGACATCAATAAAAAATGTTTAAATAATACAGGAGGTCCTCGGTTTACGACATCCCTGACTTACGGCGTTTCGTCGTTATGTCAGAACTGGTTACGTGGAACTAGTTGGTGAGCGAGCGGATGAATACGTCGTCACGCGGCGCTCTGAAACGACTTTGTTTACATTTGCCGGTTGTACGCCACCTTGGATTGTGCTACATTCGCTAACTTTTAACCCTTTATTATGGCTCTCAAGCATAAGTCAGACTCTTCTGATGGCAGTGTTTCAAAGAAAAGGAAAGCTATGTCCATGGAAGTTAAATTAGATATAATAAAGCATTCGGAACATGACTTTTCAGAAGAACTGATCGATATCATGATGCATGTAATGGTTTTGTTTACATTTCGCCAGAGTTACAACTTACGTCAATCCATACCAGCGGGAGAAAAAAGGAGATTTAAAGTTCTTTTTAACTGTTTTATTTGAGATTTAATTTGGTCACTGGGGGGGGGGGGGGGGGGGGGGGGGGGGGCAAGAGAAAAAACAACACTTTAGGGGGAACTCCAGACTTATTTGGTATTTTTAAAAAATATTTTCAAACATTCTTTTCTACTAGTTTTTTTTAGATTTGGTCTCAGGACAGCAACATTCACAGAACAACCGCATGTTTTAGTATTTTGTACATGGATTATTTGAGATTCGATGGGTGGGACGTAAAATGTCCCATATATTACAGATAATATCTACTAAAATCTCAGAAAAAATATAACTTGACATGTCAGCTGTAAGAAAATCAGGTTTAAACTCTAACCTGAAATGCAATTTGCATGCGGATAAGAAAGGTAAGATGTTTGTTTAGTGTTGGTGCAAAGTATCGGCATAATTAGCATCTTCATTATCATGGAAAATTAGGCTGTTATTAATATATGAGTCATGCATGAGGGGTGAGTCACATTATTACAGATGCTGCTGCAGTGAAACGGAACAAAAAGCATCTATTTTCTTATTATTTACAGTAAATAAAAGCAAAATCAAGTCTTTTATACATTTATCTGTCGTTTCTAACAACAAAAACTGACCAGCATGTGCTCCAGTGAACGTCGTGCTGTAGTTTGCACACCAATTCCACTAAATGTTCCTTTCTCTACCTGCACAGACAGAAGCTAACAATAAAGCCAAGCCTGCTGCTACATCAGAGATCACATATAGCGTCCATTAACGTGAATGAGTCACAGAGGGAACAAAGCAGCAGAAAATGAGCCTGACAAGGAGAGGAAACGTTCTATAATCTTCATTGTGATTTTCCTGCTGCTAGGCTTTTCTTTTTTTTTTTAAACTGCTGCAGCTGTTCTGAAGCGTATAACTGCTTTTAGCTCACCTGAAGGGAAATGAAAGGAAAATGTCAGCGGCGGCGAGAAGCGATTCGAGCACGGTGCGCACCGCAGGATAAAAAACGTCACCAGCTGCTGCCGGTACAGTGAGATACAGTCTGAAAGCAAGAGCTGGCGTTGAAATAAACAACAGAAACAACAGCTGGTCGAGGTAGAAGTGGTGGAAATAAAGACTCGCATTCAGGGTTTGTCTCTGGCATTGAGGCCTTTAATCCAGATACAACAGCACTTTGATTTAACCCTCTTATTGTGTGAGGACATACACAAATCAGGCCTAACATTATGACCACCTGCCTAATATTGTGATGGTCCCCCTTTTCCTGAACCGTCTAATGGACTCTACTAGACCCCTACAGGTGATCTGTGGTATCTGACACCAAGATGTTAGCAGCAGATCCTTTAAGTCCTGGAAGTTGTGAGGTGGGGCCTCCATGGATCGGACTTGTTTGTCCACCACATCCCACAGATACTGGCTTGGATTGAGCTCTGGGGAATTTGGAGACCAAGTCAACACCTCAAACTGGTTGTTGTGCTCCTCAAACCATTCCTGAACCATTTTTGCTTTGTGGTACGATGCATTATCGTGCTGAAAGAGGCCACAGCCATCAGGGAAGACTGTTTCCATGAAAGGGTCTATATGATCTGCAACAACGTTTAGGTAGGTGGTACGTGCCAAAGCAACATCCACATGGATGGCAGGATCCAAGGTTTCCCAGCAGAACATTTGCCCAAAGCATCACACTGCCTCCACTGGCTGGCCTTCTTCCCATAGTGCATCCTGGTGCCATGAGTTCCCCAGGTAACCCAGCTATCTGCATGAATTTTGAGTCATTTTGGACAATTGTTTATGCATTTTGGACAAGTATTAGTCATTTTCAACTAATTTTGAATAAACTTAGGTAATTTCACACAGATTTTACCCAATTTTTTGACACATTTTAGGAATTTTGGATAAGTTTTAGTCATTTGAGAAATTTAGAAAAAACATTTTTTACAAGATTTATGTCATTATAGACTAATTTTGAGTCATTTTGAGAACACTCTAGTCATTAAGGTCACAATCTGACTTTAGTTTGGACACATTTGAGACATTTTAGACTTTTTTTCTGTCATTTTGGATCAATTTTGTTTTTTCGGTCCTTTTTTACAAGTTAAGTTGAGAGGCAGACAGGAAAGTAGGGGAGAAGAATGGGGGGAAGACCTGCAGCAAAGGGGCATGAGCTGGAATCAATCCCAGGCCACTGCACTGGGGAACCTAGCATCTGTTTATGGGTCACCCGCTCAACCAGCCGACCTATCAGGGTTCCCATTTTGGATCAATTTTGGATAAACTTAAGTCATTTTGGATGGATATTTAATCTAATTTAGGGCACAATTTAGACAAATTTAAGGAATTTTAGATAAGTTCTAGTCATTTTGGACTATTTTTGGATAATTGTTGACAAGATTTATGTCATTGTGGACACGGTTTGAGTCTAGTTTTGTGTATTTGCAATGATATGTGCAGCTAGAAGCATTACATTACACACAAGGATGTGTTATTTTTGCACTTCTTGATTGTATTTGCACGTTTTGGACTAATTTCATGTCATTCTGGACAATTTTTATGCATTTTGGAAAAGTTTCAGTCATTTGGGACATATTTCACCTAATTTTGGACACATTTTGGACAAATTCCAGGAATCTCAGATATGTTTTAGTCATTTTGGACTAGTTTAGGTTATTGTTTAGTTGCAACGATGTGCACAGCTGGGAGAAGAACAGTGTAAACAAGGAGGAATACCAGCGAGATTTGTATGTTTTTCTTTTTGTCAAAGAAAATGTGATTCTAGGCCACCTTCTTCCATTTCTCTGTGGTCCATGTCTGGTGGTCTTTCGATGGTGCACATGGGCATGGGCACCCTGACTGATCTGCAGCTATGCAGCCTGTGTATTCTGACAGGTCTCTATCAGAACCAGCATTAACTTCTTCAGCAATCTGAGCACCAGTAGCTCGTCTGTTAGATCGGACCACATGGGCCAGCCTTCCTCCCCATCAACGAGTCTTGGCCACCCATAAGCCTGTCACCAGTTCACCACTGTTCCTTCCACTTTTGATAGATCCTGACCACTGCAGACCAGGAACACACCACAACAGCTGCAGTTCTGGAGATGCTCTGACCCAGTCGTCTTGTGAAACTGGCTCAAATCCTTACCCTTGCACATTTTCCTGCTTCTAACATCAACTTTGAGGACAAACTGTTCACTGGCTGCCTAATATATCCAACCCACTAACACGAGCCTTGATGAAGAGATGATCAGTGTTATTCTCTTCACCTGTTAGTGGTCACAATGTTACGTCTGATCCATGTATTTCATAGTATTAAGATGTATTTTCTGCTCTGGATGTCAATGAACAGCAACACAAAGCTAATTCTGTTTACAAATTCAGTGAAAAAACTTGCACAGCTGAAGAAATTTGGTTTCTACACTGTAATAAATGACTAAAAATACAACCAAATTCTAACCGTTTTTCTTAAAAACTGTCAAATCTGATGCTAGATAGAAGTCATCTCTACTCTGTATTGTATTTAACTTAACTCTTTCGTGATTCATTGCACAAATACAGTTTTGCACAAGAAGTCAGAAAGTTAAGACTATTATTGATGACTTTGCACTGATGCCATGAGATTTTTCCTTTATTTCTAAACAAATTTAATGGGCTACCATTTGTATTACATTGTTGCATTTGAATTAATTCCATAAAAAAGGCAATATACTGGATTTGAAAAGAAAAGAGGATAAGAGGAACATCCACTTGTTTTTGTGCACATTTTCTGCACAGCAAACTCTGAAACTTCAAAATGAAACAGAATAATACAAACAGATACTCCAGCCTGAGGTGCAACAAGTAACCAGCAGTCATGAAACTTGCAGCAAACACCTTTTTTTTTAACTTCAGCCTAATAAAAACTGTAAATTAGAGAGTAAATAACAGCCTCAAAATTCTGTATCAGTGACATTAATGTTATCAAACTCAAATATCAGCTATAATTTCTTCAGATTTGAGTTAAACCACAAGAATGTCACATCAGTTTTAGTCATAGAACAACTATGCAGCTCCTGTGGTGAATGTAACCTTCAAAAAACAGCAGTGGGCAGAGTTTTAATATCAAATAGACCTCCAGGGTGAAGAAGAGCAAAATCTATGATAAGAAACCTTCTTACACAAACACAAGATTTCAGCAGAATGCAAAGTCATGAGCAAGAACAAGCAAATTTCCAAATCACAGTTGCTCAGTCTCACCACCACCTACAGTCATGGACGAAATTATTGGCACCCCTAGAATTGTTCCAGAAAATACACCATTTCTTCCAGAAATAGTTGCAATTACAAATGTTTTTGGTAAACACGTGTTTATTTCCTTGATGTGCATTTGAAAAACACAAAAAAGCAGAAGAAAAAAGACAAAATTGACACCATTTTACACAAAACAAAAATGGGCTGGACAAAACCCTCAACTCTATATCTGGTTGCACACCCTTTTTAAAAAAACAGCTGAAACCAGTGGCTTCCTATAACCATCACCAAGCTTCTTCCACCTGTCAAACTGAATTCTGGAACACTCTGCTTTTGCAAACTGCTCCAGGTCCCTCAGATTTGAAGGGTTCCTTCTTGCAACAGCAATTCTGAGATCTCTCCATAGGTGTTTAATGGGATTTAGATCCGGACCTTGCTGCCACTTCAGAACTCTCCAGTGCTTTGTCTTGGTGCTATCTGAGGTATGTTTGGGGTCATTGTCCTGCTGGAACACCCATGAACTCTGACGCAGACCCAGCTTTCTGACACTAGGTCCTACACTGTGGCCCAAAATATTTTGATAGTCTCCAGATTTCATGATTCCTTGCACACCGACAAAACACCCAGTGCTAGAGGCAGCAAAACATCTTTGAACCTTTGACTGTAGTTTCTGTGTTTTCTTTGTAGGCCTCATTCCATTTTCTGTCAACAGTAGAATGATGTGCTTTTCCAAACAGCTCTGCTTTAGTCTCATCTGTCCACAGAACGTTCTCCCAGAAGGACTGAGGCTTACTCAGGTACGTTTTTGCAAACTCCAGCCTGGCTTTTTTATGTCTCTTTGAATTTGTGTGGAAGTTGACTGAGGATGTTTATCCATCATGCAAACTATCCCGAGTTGCATTCTTTCATCAATTTTTCTCTTCCATCCCTATCCAGGGAGTTCAGCCACAGCTCCATGGGTTACAAACTTCTTGATTATATTACGCTCAGTGGACAAAGGAACTTCCAGATCTCTGGAGATGGTCTTGTAATCTTGAGATTGTTCATGTTTTTCTACAATTGCGCTTCTTAAGTCCTCAGACCCTTCCCAGCTCTTCTTTCTCTTCTCCATGCTTGGTGTGACTCACATAGACACACAACACAAAAGGTTGAGTCAACTTTCATACGTTCTAACTGGCTTCAGGTGTGATTTCTATCTTGCCAGCACCTGTTACTGCCACAGGTGAGTTTAAATGAGCATCACATGCTTGAAATAAAATAATTTACCCAAAGTTTTAAAAGGGTACCAAAATTTTGTCCGGCCCATTTTGAGTTTTGTGTAAAATTATGTCAATTTTGTCTTTTTTTCCTCTGCTTGTTTGTGTTTTTCCAATGCACATCAAGGAAATAAACACGTGTATACCAAAAACATTTGTAATTGCAACAGATTCTGGGAGAAATGGCGTATTTTCTGGAAAAATTCCAGGGGTGTCAATACTTTCATCCATGACTGTATAATAATAGCAAGGTTTTTATATATAGAACCCTTTACAAACACAATTTACAAAGTGTTTTACAGACACACCAAACAAAAAAGATATTACAGTCAATCCAAATGGAAAAACAAAAGACTAGAAAACCTAAAAGAAAAGAAGACGAGATGAAGACTTAGATGAAATAATAAAAGCACCAAAAAATGCCATATCTAAGTAAGAATAAATGAGTGGCATCAACAAAATATGTATGGCATAACCTGTGATGTTATTTAACACAGTGTCCACTGTTTTGCATAATATCCGAAGGGGATTAAAATTAGCTTCACTGAAGACACTGATTTGAAAGAAAAAGAGGATAAGAGCAACATGAACCTGTTTTCTTTTCTTCCTGTGATTTAACACTGAAATTTCAAAGAGAAGCTGAATTACGCCAACAGATCCTCCAGCCTGAGGTGCAAACAGGCGACTACATTAAGCGGCAGTCATTACCAAGGTGCTGCAGATGAAATCATTACTTCACGATTACTACATTGTCTGACAGAATGTGCCAGACAGCAGCTGTGCAGCCACATCGACTATTCTGACACTTTAGACGAGTGACAACAGGAAGTTAGAAGCTGAAAGAGTCGCCATGTTCAGCCATGAAACACCTGAATGAACTGCAAATGTGTCCTCAGTAGAATAACGAATTTCATTTATACAGCAGTGCCGATGAAAAGAGAGAATTTGTGCAATTCTGAAGCTGAAACTGGCTGTAAGGGTTAATTTGATCATGAAAATGTGTCACAAGGGAGATTTGTGTTTAACTGTTTTGTCCTTTGGTGGATGAAAATTCACCAAACACCTTCATCCATCCATCTATCTTTTTAGTGGAATAGAGTTATGGAGGCCCAGCAGTATGTAGTTCTGTCTGAATGTTAAGTTCCAACCCTGTATAGTCATAGTTTCCCACAATGCACCATGAAAAGTAGCAAATAATACCGAGCCGATGGTCACGAACCAACAATATGATCGATAGATAGATAGATAGATAGATAGATAGATAGATAGATAGATAGATAGATAGATAGATAGATAGATAGATAGATAGATAGATAGATAGATAGATAGATAGATAGATAGATAGATAGATAGATAGATAGATAGATAGATAGATAGATAGATAGATTAAACCTTTATTGATCCCACAGCGGGGAAATTTGCAATGTAACATCAGCAGCAAATAGAATAGAATAAAAAGGAGAGCAGCACACAATGCACACAGTGCATAGATATAAATATTTTCTCCTGTGGACGTAATTTATGGAGTTGAGACGTATTTTAAAGTGTTAAGACGTATTTTATGGTGCAAAGATGTATTTTCTAGTTCGTTAAGAAGTATTTTATAGTATTAAGACGTATTTCATAGCATTAAGAAATGTTTTTTGTGTTAAGACATATTTTAGAGTATTAAGATGCATTTTATGGTGTGAGGATGTAGTTTCTAGTCCACTAAGAAGTACTTTATAGCGTTAAGATGTATTTTATAGTGATAAAATGTATTTTATGGCGTTAAAACTATTTTCTAGTGCAAAGACATATTTAATAGTCCAGCAAGACATATTTTATAGAGACTACTATAAACTTCTGTGACTACAGCTGGTGACTCCTCAAAGCTATTTTAACTAGAGCCCATTTGATCCACTCATTAGACTCAGCCTCTGTATTATTTCCAGAAGACCTTTAATAAATATATGAAGGAACCAAAATGCATAATTTATTTTTTGTGCCAAAATCACATGTGTTTCAATGATTCCATGATAAAAACTCAGACTTACAGGAGTCACTGGAAACTGAAGACTGCCTGATATACATGACCTTTACAAACGTATGGAAACTTTTGCTCATGACTGTATTTAACATGAGTTTCACTGGTCGGCACTTCAGAACAGTTAATAAAGTCATGTCAGGGGAACGTATCGAGCACTTTGCTGTAAATGTTGGCAAAACAAGCCTCCTGAAAAACACATGTTCTGTTTTCTCAGTGCAGCAAAGGTTAGTGAATAAATGATGAAGGACATGTGACTTAAACGCCGCTTTTAGCTTCTGCCATGAAGACACAAAGAATCTAATCTGCATGGAGCGATGAGGAAACAGCAGCCTTTCACTTTCATGTTGAAATGTCATATTTTTTACATTTTCCTCATGGTTTTTCATTGTCCAAACTTTGCTAAAGCTTCCTTGATCATGCCACCTTGCTATTTGCTTTTCCTTTTTTATCTCCATCAACCAATAAACAAAAAATTTGCATTTATTTTCTTGAAAATTCATGTAAAATTGACAGTTTGCTTTTTTTTGTGAACATTTTTTAGAATGAAAATGCAAATTAGGCTCGCTCAGATTAAGTGCTTTGGAGCTAATAAATTAGATTGTGTTGTCAGATGGTGGCGCTGTAGGTGTCATTACGTATGGCTGTAATAAACAGAGTATTACAGTGTTAGCCCCACCCTCCTCATCCTCACGTTCGCCCTCACTGGTCGAGGCAGACGGCTGCCTTCCCTGAACCTGCTTCTGTCGGAGGTTTTCTCTTCCCTTCCCTATTTTTTTTTTCATTCCTTCTGACTGTCACTCAATGAATCTAAAGTCATCTTTGGATTATTGGGTTTTTGTTGTGTTTGTAATTCCTAAGATCTGTACCGTACTATGCTAAGCACTTTGAGATGATTAGATGATGAATAAAATTTAATTGGACTGAATAGAAGAAGCTGAAAACAAACAGCTGACTGCCATGAAATGCTGTTGAAACATTTGCTGAATGTTGTGTTAATGCATTGCAATCTGACAAGAATGTTCTCAACAGCAACGCCCCAAAAATATTTTCGTAACATTACAGGCAAAACGTTCAACCTTTTTGTTATATTTCACAATACAGGGGCACTTTGTAAAAATACATCTTGTTTCCTGATGCCCTGAACACATCCTGGTGTTAAGGATGTTTTTGCATCAAAATTACGTATGTGAATTTTTTATGCCTGAATTTAGCTCATCAAAATTCTAAAAACCAGTTAAAAATTCAATGTCTTCAAAATTCGCCATCAAAAAATTCAATGTTCAAAATTCGCTATCAAAAAATTCAATGTTAAAAAATTCGCTGTCAAAAAATTCACTGTTCACATCCGGGGGACTCGAACCAACCAACGCCCAGCCAATCACGTGGCGCTCCTCCGGTCATGTGACGCAGACGGTTCACCTCACAAGACCGGGGTCAACCACGGCTACCAGCATGAACGACAGCGCTTCAGTGAGTGTATTAATCCTTTTTGTCCTGTATGTGGTTTGTTTTTGTGAGAGTCAGTAAGCTGTAATGCATGCCGTTAGCTGCGCTAGCACAGCGTTAGCCGCGCTAATACAACGCTAGCACAGCGCTAGCACAGCGTTAGCCGCGCTAATACAGCGCTAGCCACGCTAATACAGCGTTAACCGCGCTAGCTGCGCTAATACAGCGCTAGCCGCGCTAGCACAGTAATAAGGTCATACAGACAGCACGTTCTGCAGCTGGGTAGTTGAGTAACAATTTTATAAACGCACAAATGGGTGGAAGTGTGATTTATGCGCCCGAAAATGCAGTTAAGTCACAGAGCAGTGTAAAGAAACTGGTCACCTAGCAAACTGAATTAGTCTAGGTAACACTTTGTTTATTATGTGTGTTTTCTGCTCAAGTTAATGTCCTGGTTTGATTAATTTTAAATTACTCCTAGTCAAAGTAGTTACAACTGTGAGCGAATAGCTTGAAATGAACTGCCCTAGACTGCTCTGTTCATAGCCAACCATTCTTTCACAGCATGCTATATCAAGAGTTATTGTGCAATGATAGATAAATGCAGCCCACTTTTCAACTGTTTCCTGTTTAGTATGTGTACCCTCCTCTTAATTTGTTCTAAAGAAATATCTAATGAGGCAGTCTAGTCTTTCAGTCAGGTTAAGTCATTTTTCACATTGGTGGTTTGCATTATATAACTTTGTTTTTCTCTGTTCTTGGAACTATTGTTAAATCATCTTTGTGTGAGACTTTGTTCTCGTTTGGAGCATATTCTCGGACGCACGCCTCTGGATCTGGACTTCTTAGAGTTCACTTGCACACAAGAACTTGTGTTTTTAAATGATTTATCTAACCAAGTAGAAGTTTGCCCAGCTATTTTAAATGCACTGACACAGCTACACCACCTTATCAGCTCAGAAAAAGAAAACAGGAATCAGTACATTGCAACTGTGCACTCTGAGAGAGGAGCAGCTGGGCGACAAAGAATGGTCACATCTCCAGAGCACCTGTACAACTTACTGGAACTAAATATGTCTGTCCCATGTATAGATAATGGTATCTGTGAAATATTAACTGAGTATGTCAAATACTTTTAGATTTTTTTAAGTGGACCGTAGACCTAGTTTCAGTATTTTTTTTTCTTACATTGAAATTTGAGGCTATATATAATATATATATAATATCTCAAGAATAATTCAAGATAAAGCCTGAAATTTTCATTTATTTGTCTTGCTAACATAAGCATATCAGATTGCTATTAAATACAGTGGTGGAAAAAAGTTTTTGGACACCTCATACATTTGTGAAATATTGCATTAAGAATCCCTCTGAGGTCTTCAAATGCAATTTCTATTAGTTCAGTCACAGCCATAATACAAAACAAATCCTAAAAAAGTCAATAAAAACTTGAAATTGATTGGTTCCTTAAAAATAAATTTTGAGTATTGGGTCATTTTGGTAGAATTTAGTTTTGTTATTCATGTAAACAATAAGCAAAAGCATCATTTGAAACACAAAAGACTTTCCAACAAATATTTCACGATAATATTTGAGATTGTGGAAAATTTTAAAGGTGCCTGAAAATTTTTTTCCACCACTGTATCTGTCAAAGCATGAAAATTTGCCATTGGAAAAATGCCACTATCTCCAGAACGATATATGTGGTCATGGTTCCATTATGCCAATGTCATGGTAATGACTGGATGCAGGGCTAATTTACAAAGAAATTACACAAAACAACATATCAGGTTTCAAAGACTGGACTTTTCATAGACCACTTCATTTTTTTCATATTTCAACTCACCCATAATCTGAGATTATTTGATCTACTTGTTCAGTATTATAGATTCTTCATCATTGTTCTGAGATAGTGTAATTCAAACAACCTCAAATTTCAATGTGCAAAAAAATGCCTGTTGAAGTAGGTTGACAGTGACAGGCAATTTAAAAATATTTTTTGCTCTGACAGTATTTGGCATACAGTATAAAGTGTGTGTGTGTGTGTATATATATATATTTATATATATTTTATTTATTTATATATTTATATATTTATTTATTTATTTATTTATAGGCTGCTGTTTTGTAATATTGCAACAGATTTTTTTCCCATTCACCAGTGAGAAAATAAAGTCAGTACAGTCCAGTTCATTTTTAACTCCTGCTTTAATGCCGTGATTGCATGTGTTGTTCACCAGAAATATTCTTAACTTCAGATACTTTAAATGTCTGCCAGAAACACGCATACTTGAGCCAGATAACCTGTCAGGTGAGTTGGGAGAACAGGTAGCGGAGGGAATCCAAAAGCGCTCTTAGTTTTGTCAGTCAAGTAAAACTAACTACAGAACAACACATAACATATCTTGACTGGCAAGTGCAAATACAGGACAGGATGTCAGTCTTAAATGATGCGTAGTCCTTGTAATGTCCTGGGAATGTAAGGTCTCATAGCAGGTGGAGGCTGTGGGGTATCTGCCATTCACTACTTCTGTGGAGAGAGTTCTTGGTAGAGTCTCCCATCCAGTCCAGAATTTCACCAGACTGGTCAGTTCAGACGGTGTTGCTATGGAGTGGATTAAAATTGATTAAATAAATGGCTACAACAAATTATCAAAAACAATCTAGGGTACGCATACTAAACAGGAAACAGTTGAAAAAATGGGCCGCATTTATCACTATCATTGCACAACAACTCTTGATCTAGCATGCTGTGAAAGAATGGTCGGCTATGAACAGAACAGTCTAGGGCAGTTCATTTCAAGCTATTCGCTCACAGTTGTAACTACTTTGCACAATTTAAAACCTTTCAAGATCAGGAGTAATTTAAAATGAATCAAACCAGGACATTAACTTGAGCAGAAAACACACATAATAAACAATGTGAATTGGCTGGGCGTTGGTTCAATTTTGGCCAGTCCCCCGGATGTGAACAGTGAATTTTTTGACAGCGAATTTTTTAACATTGAATTTTTTGATGGCGAATTTTGAACATTGAATTTTTTGATGGCGAATTTTGAACATTGAATTTTTTGATGGTGAATTTTGAACACATCGAATTTTTTTGATGGCGAATTTTGAAGACATTGAATTTTTAACTGGTTTTTAGAATTTTGATGAGCTAAATTCAGGCATAAAAAAAATCACATACGTAATTTTGATGCAAAAAAATTCAAAGTAAGAAAGTCAGCAGCTTCTAAAATTCAGAATCTGATGAGTCTGATTTGCTTCCATATAAGAATAGTTTTTGGCTCTTTTTTCATTATGAAATCTTGTTGAGAGCTTCCAGTCTATGAGAGCTAACTAGTTAGCCACTAGCAAAACGCTAAGGCGAGCTAGCAGCTTGACAACCAAATATCAGACGATTAATAGTAGCTGTAGTATAGTTGTACAAGCAGTAGTAGTAATACTAAAAGTACAAGCAGCAGTAATAGTATAAACAGCTGTTAGAGTGGTAGAAGTAGTATCAGCATTTGTATTAGTATTACAAGTTGTAGTAGCAGCGCCAGTATCAGCAGCAGTAGTTAGTGTACTACCA